>MCJB01040811.1:147915-184964 GCA_002018475.1 Nicotiana obtusifolia | reverse complement strand
GGGGGGGGGGTGCGGGATTGGGATACTGGTGTGTTGCGGGATGATTCGGAGCTATGGGTGGTGGATTATTGTTTTGTGTGTTATGCAATGGTGTTTGGTTATGAGTGGTTGTGTTTTGCTTGTTAATGTCAAGAACATTTAGAGTAAGGGAGAGGTTTGTGAGATTTCGGACCTGCTCAAGCTCACCCTGCAGCTCCAGGATTTTCTGCTCTAAATGTAGGGCCAACCCATTCTGTCGTGGCGTACTTCTTCCATCTGAGGTTTCAACATTCTCCGCCATGGTAGCATTGCTTTTCAGTTACCACTTAGATCATCCATCTTGCCTTTGCCTTTGCTTTTTGGGTCACTAGGTGGAGGACCTCTTCTATGATCCTATCTTTCAGATTGACCCCTGGTTTGACGTTTCCGGCTATGTCATCCTCCAACCACAGAGATAGTAGTACATATGACCGGCGTGATACCTCTCTAGCTCAATAGTCTCTCCTTCCACGATGATCTTTTGGTTCCACATATGTTGTGGTTCGAACTTGAATGTGATGACAACTCCTTTGAAATCTGCCTTATACTGAACCATGTCGAAAACCCGAGGTATGACTTGTTTCCTTCCAGTTTGCCTCATTACACTTATAGGAGCGTAAGTTTAGATGCCTCACAGCCCTATCAGTATTAAGTGATTAGTTCCTTTGGATCTGATAATGAACTCACTACTAGGAAACCATTAGAACATCCAATGCACTTGCTCGTCTGTCAGATTTCTGAAGAAACGAATCCCAGCCTATAGGATTTCCAGGATTTGCAACCCTTTCTGAGAGGAATGTCATCTTCTTTAGATGATGACTAGCTATGTAGTCCTTCAGTGGCCTTCGTAGAAGCTCTTGGTGATAATCAGCCCTCTGAAAGTGTTCTAGCAGCCAAACATCTAGCAAAAAGGTTACAATCCTCAAAGTGTCCAAACCCATGCTTGCACTGATCTAGAGCTCGGTACATCTCAACTAAGATCATCGGGAGGATAGTGTACTTCTGCTCCTCGATACCCTCCATTAAGGTCATGGTGACCATGGTTAAGCGAGTATGAATTCTTCCCCCTTGCATCAGAAAGAGCAACAAACCCGAGAATGATTTCTTGAAAACATAAATCCGACGGTGCACCATACCAAAGTGGTAATGGCTAGCTCCTCACCATAAAGAAGATATGATTTTTTATGCCCATAACATTGATAGAGTAATTCAAAGGGGATGTATGATTTCTTCAGGCATACCAGTTCATCATTCTTCTTAAACCCCAACATTTTCAGAAAACCATGTGGAGTGCGATTTTATGGCACCAACAGTCCTACACTATCCCATGGTAACTTGGTGAAACCCTCTATTTCTTCCAAGATAGGAGTCATTTCTATATTGCCAAATCAGAAAATGGCTCTCTTCTCATCCCAAAACATGGTAGCAGCCTCAATTAGTTCCATGTTTCGTTGAATGTTCAGCAAAGCTGGAAGGTTACCCAATACCCTCATCACATGATTTCTGTCACATGGTGCAAGGTCATTCCACCAATCGATTAGCAGAGGCGGGATATTCTGGTCCATACCAAACATGGGGATTTCGTGTTTCATTTTCTGTAAACTAATAAAAGTTAGCCATTTCCCCCTCCAGATTCGACTATTTATGCAATAATGATCAGCATGTTGACACGTTTTCTCCAAGTAATGCACATGATATGATGCTATCCTTTGTGATTATGGGAAATCCCATTGGACTTTGGACAAGGTCATCTAAATAGTTTGTTACGTCAATGACATCTCAATTCGTACTAGGTTTAGCATGATGCATGTACATTTCAAATTGGTTTGTGGTTTCTAGAAAGGTCTAGATTGGTACTCTCAAGCGGACAACTTGAGACCGAAAGGAACTGGACCGACAACTGCACCACTGATCGACTAGTCTACCACAAATAAGCCTTTCTGGTTTAAAAGGGTGTTTATAGGAAAGGGCGGACACTCATCAAGTGCCACTATGTTGATGATAGGCACGAGTGGAGTATGATATGGAGCATGCTTTATGCAAAAACAGTAACCCGTTGCCAAATATTTTCATGATAAAAGTGCGTATAAACAGTAAGTAACATGATAAAGATGAATAGGAGAAAGAAAAGGAAAAGGAAAGACAAAAAAGGGAAGTCAATTTAACTCATTAAAACGTGCGGTAATTAAATGAAGAAAATAAGGGGATAGGGATAGGAGAAACATGATATAGCAGCTTAAAACAAGATGACAGAAATAGAGAGAGGATGTGCATGTTATAGCAAATAAAGGGAAATAAGGTGAGGGGATGTACATGTTTAGCGATTTAAACAAATAAGGGAAAATAAGGGAAAGGATGTTCATGTCATCAAATAATCAAGAAAAGTCAAATTCCTTATAGTAAGACCCTAAGTGTAATTCCGCAGCAGAGTCGCCATGTTGTCGCGCCTTTTCTCACAAAAGCGAGTTTTGACATGTGACAACTCTTTTAAATGGGTATTAAAAGAGAAGAGTCATCACCTCACGATTTTGAGGTGTGTTAGGGCACCTATTTGTGAGTAACTTTGATTAGAACTAGTCTATGTCACCAAATATCGGGTAAGGGATCAAATTACCTCAAAGAGAAGGTGTTAGGCACTCCTCGAGGTCCATAACAGTGGGTCCTGGCCAAAGTTTAAACTATGTGGGGTTATCGGGTTACAGTTGTCCTAAGTGATCATATAAGTGAAGGAAGGCAAGGAATTTAAAGGTTTTATTGTGAACAAATGTAAAGGAAATCGAGCAACAATTAAAATATATAGATGATTAATACAAGTCTTTTGAAGTTACAAGGTAGAAGTTAACTATTCCTTATTTGATGACTGAGTATGAACAGTAAACATATAAAAGGGGGATCATAAGTTTCTTAGCCTAAAGGATCACCCCGTGCAGCATAAATAATACTTCGCAGCCTTCTTAAGGTAGGGGTTGCTCATATTATTCAGCGAGCACACACTATCATCTCCTGCTACCCGATTACTATGTTAAAGTTATTTACTTAAAGGAGCTCTAATTCGATTCTAGGCTGTATACCGTACGTGCACTACCCGCCCCATGCCTATTGTGCAGGACGCTTTGGAACTACTATCAGGTGGTTCTAAACTCTGCTTAGGATGCTCAAAAATAGTAAAACTAGTGCACATTCGAAACATATAAAACTTCACATAAATGCAACAACAGGCTCAAGTTAACCGCCACATTTAAACAACGAATGCACGCGGCGGATTAGGCAGTAGACAGTTTCAGAATTAAGAAGCATTATATTCGTTAAGTCCTATAGGCATGGCTTCTAGGTGATTCTAATTTTCAGCGTCGTACAAGTAGCATTGCAGCTTTAGGCTAACAGATTCGTATATTAAAGGCGTTACATGTCCTATTGACGTAATCTCTATAAGGTTTATTCCTAAGGTCTTAACTGGTACCGAGGAATGCCGGATTTGAGCAAGTCAGCAAATACACAATAGAATCACAAATGCATGAACAAGTCCTAATGAACAGCATGACCAGAAGAGCAACAAATTAAGCATGAATGCCTTAGCATGAATTAAATTACTTCCTAAGCCTGAGTTTGGTTGACATAACAATCATAAACAGGGCATAGAGGCAAACTCAGGATTGACAACAAACATCAGCAAAACATAGTAGGCTAAACGGGTTTAGTGGAGCCAAAATTCATAGTAGGCAAAGACACATTACGAACTAGATTGTAACATAAAAGCTAGATATTACATCTTACCTTATAGGCTATAAGTAGTATTAAACAACACCGGATTGAACAAGGCATAGAACACACATTAAAGCTCACAATTGGCTGACACCATAGTTAGGAATTGGACACAATAGAGTATAAGATACATTAGAACGCATAAGTTGATCTATCACAAGGATGAAAAACAATGTAGGGGGATAAACTCAGGAAGAGTAGCAGGTAATAAGCATTTGAACACACACATTAGGGTAAACATGCTTAATAGAGCCAAAATCAAGGTTAAAGATTAGGCAAATTTAGATACTAGAGAAGTATATAGCCTCAAGAATAGCTTCAGAACAGATAAGGATGCAAAGAATAGCATGTTGATTCAGAAAAGTTTCAAGGAAATAGATATACAAAGCAGGAATTCAAACGACAAGAGAATGAAATTGCAAGGACAAGAGGTACTTAACAGTTATAGATTAATGAACAAGTAAACAAGAAGAAGATTTTAGCAGCACTCCAATAGTAAATAGTAGAAGAGAACAACAGATCCCAAACCTAGTGTGTCAAAGTTCACAAGGGTTTCAGATGAGCCCCGAAAAATGCCGCACTAGGAAGGCCAATAGAACGAACTCTGGTGGCCTTGGCTTTCAGCCAGCCAAGAACCAAAATTTTTAGAATAGAGTGGCTTTTAGATGGCGAAGAACCAAAATTTTCAGAATAAAGTAAGTGACTGAGTGAGAGAGTGACCGTGATAATATAGTAGTTAAGTGGTTGTTATTCTTGCAGTAGTCGTTCAGACTTAAAATAGAAGCGGGGAAGGGGGTTTATATAGTAGTTAAATCAACGAGTAAACAAGGAAGGAAAATTAAACAAACACAAACAGGAAAGGAGAAAGATACACATGCAATCAGTAAAGTAACAGGAAAGGAAAGAAGTCAAACTCCAAACCCTAGTTAGGGTTTGACGCTTAAAGTCGGCCAACTGGTAAGAAGAATCAGGCCTTTCTTGGATATGGTACTTGCCAAAATTGGGAAAGTACGTAAGTAATACCATAGACGTGTGACCAGTCCATTATCAGCGGGATTAGAAGAGGGATTTAAGGGGAGGTCGTCTAGGGTTCTTCAAAGAAAGGGAGACTATAGAGGATATAGGGGTGACGGCCTAGGAGAATGGGTCTTTAGGGTTGGGTTATGGAGATATAAAAAAAGAAGAGGGAGTATTGTGAGTCGTTGATCTTGAGAGATCAACAGCTGTGATTTTAATGAGAGAGATGGGGCAGGTCAGTCGGGCCCCAACTGAGTTGGAATAAAGGGGTCGTTTGGTTTGGTCCAAGGGAGATTGTGCGAAGGTTTGGGCCATTTTTTTATCCGAAAATTGGCTTGGGATTGGGCTATGAATTAAAATATGCGAAAATTATTTAAATTAATATATAAAAAGTAATTTATAAATAATAAAAATATTACTTATGCAATAAAATAATTTGAAAAAAATAGCTTAACATTATAAAAATATAAAATGCTATATTAGCACAAACATTGTAATAAAACGTAATTATACATAGAATATAGGCTATTATTGCAACATTATGTAAGTAGCTCAAAAATACTTATATAATTATATGAAATAAAGTAAAAATGTTATAAAACATATATGTGGGTGTAAATAATAAATTTGGATGATTAAGTCATCACAAAATAATTTGAAAGGTAATTAATAAATATTTGAACAATTTAAATGCAAGAAAATCAATTTTAAAGCCTAAAACAATTATGAAAAAATTATAGAAAATATTTATATGACTCTTGTAAATTGGTGATGATTCAAAAAATGATATTTAAAAGTATATATGATATTTATAAAACATGAGGGTAAAATTGGATATCAACATTGAGTACAATCATGAAGTCAAACAGGGGAACATACAACATTTAAAATCAACTACCATAGATACTTTACTGATCTTACAAAGATAGGTTAAGCTTCACAAAGTCAGCAATGTCATGAGGGGGTTAAAGACAGAGAAAGTATTATTCCAAACAAGTTCAACTCAGGTATACAGGCTGAGACTTTACATCTAAACATGAGGCAGTAATACTCAAGCGTGGAAGTAGTCATTACTATGACTCATTTTATGAAAAGATAACTTAATAATAACATAATATATGAAAAATGTCACTAAAATTCATAAGAGTTCACCCCAATAACATTGTTTCATATAGGTGCAAACAATAATTAGATATGAATACAAGATTGTCACAATGACAATTCATAAGCTATTCTCAAAGTTAATAGTAACTAATATAGAGAAGGACA
The DNA here is from genome assembly GCA_002018475.1 of Nicotiana obtusifolia. Classification (NCBI taxonomy): domain Eukaryota; kingdom Viridiplantae; phylum Streptophyta; class Magnoliopsida; order Solanales; family Solanaceae; genus Nicotiana; species Nicotiana obtusifolia. Next base: position 178,898 of record MCJB01040811.1, on the reverse strand, counting down.
GCACTTAAAAACTTAGACTTTTCATGCTTCAGTTAAATGGTGAAGAATTAAGCTATGAACTTTCAAGTCTATCCCAATTAGACTTATCAAACAACAAACTTGACCACAAGACAACAGGATGCAGGAAAACAGTCTATACAGATAAAGATCACAATAGAATCATTAAAAGAAAATTTGAAACATAGGCAAGCATGAGAGATCATTTAAAGCATATTAAGGTGATGTAATCATGTTGGCTATCTGAAAGTCATTAAGGTCACATACAGTTCAATCAACATTAATTAAGGATGCTTAGAAGCATAACAAATTATCATAAGTGAACAACACCTTATCATGAACTGAAAATAACATTTTCTATACTAATAACAAACATTATAAGTCAATGCAGTTAAGAGAAGGTCACGGCATGTTTATAGTATTCAAATAAAATAATTAAAAGAGAAGAGGGTGAAGGTGTACTAACCTTCTCTAGGGCAGCGGACCGGATAAGACTCGTGTAGTTGTTAGGATCAAAGAACTCAAAAACATCAACCAAATGAGTACCTCAGAGCAAAATCAGAATTTGAGTAATAATTTGGCCTTAGCCGAAGAAATTCTAAAACACTACTGTATTGATTTTCTGCTTTTTTAGGTGTTCTTGGTGTGTTTTTCTTCAGTCCTTGGTGATGGTAGATAAGAACATGAAAGGCCCTATTTTTAGTGCCATTTAAGGCTCTAGGGTTTCATAAATTGAAAATCGTAAGTGGAAAGTGATGAAGGAGTGGTGATGTAAGCAAAATCAGGGGAAAATCTATGGAGACAGAGGGAAAAAATGATGAACACGTTTACCTGTGTGAAGAATGGTCGTTGAAGGCAAAGGACCATCGGATAAGACCTCAATATCCAGAGGTCACTTCGTTTGACCTCTAGACAAAGAATAACATTGGTGATGATGAAGAAACGCCATGCATGCCATGGATTTAATAGCACATGAGAGAAATCCGAGATTTGATATTACATCATTGAGTATCTAGGGTTAAGATTTGAGTATTTGAATTTTTAGTGATGAGATAGAAAATAGTCGGCTGGATTCACAGATTTCAGAAGGCAAAAGAATGGTTTCAAGCTCGATTTGTGACTCGTAAGAGAAATCAGATTTTCCTTTTCAAGCTTAGGGTTTCGGATTAGGGATTTTGAATTGTAACGATGGAATGGGAATGTTCAAGCGGGATTCGCGGAGTAGCAGGGACAAAAGTGATGATTTAGGGAGATTTTGAGTGATCTTGCACAAATTTATGTAAGGTTTTTTTGAGATTGATGGCTGATGGAGATGAGAGGAAAGAGAGTGGAAAGGCAAAGAGCAGGGGCAGGGGAGGTGCAAAACGATTAGGGTTTGGATAGGTTTAGGGGCTGTCTATAAGATTAAGTTGGGAGATGGAACAAGAGCCGTCAGATGTGTTGATTAACGGCTCCGATTGTTTTGGTATTTAGGAATTTTAGAAATAATTCAATTGGAAAAATCGACAGACATTGGGACTCTTTGATTTGATGGCAGAGATTGAATCTTATAACATTAACGAAAAAATAGGAAAATGAGGATTAAATGCGGACCGTTGATAAGATAGTCCAACGGTCTAGATTTGTTGTGTTTTCTTTATGAGCGAGAGATACGGGTGACATGGCACGCGGTGATTGGTTCAAATATGATGGCAAGGATTGCCAAAGTAGAAAGAAAGGGGTTGGATCTGGGTCAGATTTTATTTTTTGCTTTGTAATTGGGTTGAAATTAATTAAAAGAACAGCCTCTCTATGTTTAATTAAGGAAGTGCAATTATAACCTTTTAGCCTTTTACCCTTTTACCCTTTTGAAATTAATTTAAATAAACTTAATTATTTTTAATAAAATGTAGTAAAATTACAATTATTAATATACTACTAATTAATTTAATTATTTATTTTTAAAATTATAGCACTAATTTCAAAATATTAACCTAGTAACCTAATTTACTAGAAAGTAAGGAGTAATTTTGTCAATTTAATTATAAGGCCTATGTGATGTGTATATAAAAGTTATTTTAATAATCTTTAAAATAGTAAGTATATTTGTAATTATATAATACTAATACTACGTGATTAATTTCAAAATTAATACTTAATTAATTTGTAAAAATAGATATTTGTTACTAGAGAACACTTTCAAAATATTTATTGCAAATCATTAAGTATAAATAAATTAATTTTAAAAGGGAGGGTCAAAATTGACCATCAACAACTGCCCCTCTTTGACCGGAGACGATGAAAGAGTTGTCGGGCAAAGAAATTGATCCAAAGCCAATCTTGTCCCGAGTTGAGGCATGCATTGCAGGAGTGGCATGAATATTATAAATTACAGGATTGAATTGCTTACATACCTCAGGCTTAATGAGGATCAGGCCTTATGTAGTTATGGAGTGAAGATTTGTGAGGAAGCGATACTCGCAGGAATTGCCCCAGTATCGTATTATGATGATACGGCTAGACGGGGGATTGGACACTCATGATAGCTTGAATTTTGCGGCTTGATTTGAAAGATTGGAAAATTTTGAGTTTCACTGGTCGTTTTGTGCTTGAACTTGGATCCTTGGCCCGCTAATGTGTTTGCTGTCCCTCATAGCGTTGTGGTATGGCCTGCTGCTTAAAAAAGTTCCACATTACGGCGTTTGTTCCTATAAAACAAATGAAATACGCACATACAAATATATTGCAATGCAGAATATACTAAGATGCGATGTAAATGATGCAGGAATGACGATGCTTGGCTACTGGCGAGCTGTTATTTGGGCTCAGGATGATGGGATACTTGATATTAACTTAATTTGTTAGCCGGGCTGTGTACCGTTCCACAACTTTCGGAGCATTTGATATTTTTCTCCGCTTGTTGGGAGAGCTTGATTTATAGAGTGCGTCTCCGCTTGTTGGGAGAGCTTTGCATTGAGAAATGTCTTCGCTTGTTGAAAGAGCTTGATTTTTAACGTGCGTCTCCACTTGTTGGGAGAGCCTTGCACTAAAATGTAAAGTAATCTCCGTTTAAGAGTAATTGACAAAACCATAATCATGCCTAAAGCTGCATGAGAAAAATGTCAAAACATTCAAAGTAACAGCAAAGAAAATAAAAGCATGCCCAAGAGATACTCTTGGCTGTGAAGCTAAGTTCCAGCCATCGATTGGCCGAATGTCGGTGACAAGGTTTGCGACTGTCTATCCTGGCATCCGTTGTGACAGAGCGACGATGCGGATTGCTTTGTTGGTGAAGTTTGCAATTTTTTATATACAAGGTTCAAATTGGCGAACCCGCCATTTGATTTGTATAGGGCGCTCCGATTGACTCAGCTGACGGTTTGCTATATACAGGACTTCAATTGGTGAAGCCGACGACTCGTTTGTACAGGGCACTCCGATTTATTGAGCTGACAGTTTGCTATATACAGGACTTCAATTGGTGAAGCCGACGGCTCGTTGTATAGGGTGCTCCGATTAGTTGAGCAGGCGGATAGCTATGTATAGGGTTTTTCGTATAAGTGGTCTGACTCCGAGATACCTGCAAAGGATTCAAAGATTAGCCCTAGTTGTACCAGAAAAAGTCAAGTAACGGAGAAAAGCGATATGATCTTAGGCAAGTGGCAGATCCATCATTTTCCCCAGTATGGTCCTAATGTTTCCTTGCTCACTGTTTGACCCTGCACTCAAAGAAAAATTCCAAGTTGGGACGGCGAAGTTGGTTTATGTCGACCATAATGTTGGTTTTCCTTGGCCTTTTACATGGTTGCGCCGCAGAGTTTGGTAGATGGAACAAATTACTGTATATATATTTTTTGTTTTAGAAAACATTTTGAAAATACTTTGTTTTAAGGAAAATGTCGTCGTTCCGGATTATGACATGTTACGAAAGATTCTCCACATGCGCACATTTCTTCTTGAAACTTTATCCTATTTATGTCGGTCTTCCGTGATGCTTCTGACAATGCGGCTGCTTGCTGTTGCGACTGCATCCTTATTTGAACTAATGCATTACAAGGCTTTCCTAAGGTTATGACCGAACCCGTTTAGGTTGCCTAGGTATCCAAAACGGAATCAGGTCTGAACGTAGTTCATGGATTATGATAAAATATGATGGAGATGATCGAGCCTGACTCATGCAGCCTACATATCCAAATGGAATTAGGTCAAAGCGTAGTTCGATTACAGTAGATGAAAAATTCTGAGATTAAGATTGAAATGGCCGAGTCTGACTCAAATTTCCTACGTATCAAAATAGAATCAGGCCGTAATGTAGTTCAATTACAAAAATGAATCCAATAAGGATTGCCTACGTATTCCTTCCTAAGGAAATCAAGTCGGCGTAGTTCCAGAGCAACGTACAAAAGTGATATTTGGTTTTTCTAATTGAAGAGAAATGGGGGAGAGAAACTGAACCCTATATGGGTTGCCTACGTATCCCTCCTTGGGAAGTCAGGTTGAACGTAGTTCTGTTACATCAAAACCTAGCTATATTTGTCTTCAAATATAGTATCTCTTGATTGCGTCTGAGTTGATGGGCTTCGTGTTGACTCTTCCATCTATTTCTCCAAAGATTAGAGCTCCACCTGACAGTGCTCGGTGAACCACGTAAGAACCTTGCCAGTTTGATGCTAACTTTCCTTTGGCTTCTTTTTCGTGGGGAAAGATTTTCTTCAAGACCAACTGTCGCAATGCGAATAGACGAGGTTTCACTCTCTTGTTAAATGCACTAGCCATCCTATTATGATATAGCTGACCATGGCATACTGCATCCATTCTTTTCTAGTTGATGTGCATGAGGTGCTCTTGTTCGTCCAATTTTGCCCTACGAATGACCCTTAAAGTTGGTATTTCAACCTCTGTGTGTGTCATAGCTTCAGTGTCGTATACCAATATGTACGACGTTGCCCAACTGGATGTTCTCACGGTGGTTCGATCACCCAGTAAAGCGAAAGACTTTCTCGTGCCACTACTTGTGATTGTCTACTATCTTCTCTAGAATTCTCTTGATATTCTTGTTGACAACCTCGACTGCCCTATTCATTTGTGGCATGTAGGTTGTGGAATTGCGGTGGACAATCCTGAACTTCTCGCAGATTTCTCTCATGAGGTCGCTATTAAGGTTAATGGCATTGTCACTGATGATAGACTTCGGTATCCCAAATCACAGACAATGTTGTTTCGGATGAAATCCGCCATTACATTCTTTGTGATGACCTTATAAATAGATGCCTTGACACATTTGGTGAAATAGTCGATAGCTACCAAGATAAAGCAATGTCCATTTGATGCGGCCAGGTTGAACCCATTATGTTTAACTCATTTTGAAAAACAAGGATGAAATGCTCGTGAATCTACCAGTGGTAACACTTCTATACGTAGCGGATACGGTCGCTTTCCATAGTCATCCAAAAGTATCCAGCTCCCAAGATCTTCTTGGCTAATGTGAACCCGTTTATGTGGGATCCTCACGCTCCTACATGTATTACTTCCAATAGTAGGGTTTCCTCGGCAGCGTCTACATATCTCAACAAACCTAAGTCTGGGGGCCCTCCTGTACAGGATTTCCTCATTGAGGAAAAACTGATTTGCCAGCCTCTTGAGGGCTCGCTTTTGACCATTAGTCGCATTCGCCGGGTATTCTCTGGTTGCAAGGAATTTCTTGATGTCGTGATACAATGGTTTACCATCTGGTTCTTCATCTACATGAAAGAAATAGGCATGTTGATGACTATCATCTATGATTCAGCATCCAGACAAGAACTACATCGACCCTATCGAGGTAGAGATCCGTCGGCGAACTCGTTCTGAATCTTGCAGACACGCTTGAACTCAATCTTCGAAAATTTCTTGCATAGCTCCTTCACACAGTGCAGGTACGAAAGTATCTTGACATTCTTGGTGGACCATTCCCCTTGGACATGGTGTTTCAATAGATAGGAATCCCCTATGACCAAAAGTTCTTTAACTTCCATGTCGATTGCCATTGTGGTCCCAAGGATGCACGCTTCGTATTCAGCAACATTATTGGTACAAGGGAATATTATCATTGCCGATGTTGGATAGTGTTGTTCAGATTTTGAAATCAGGACTGTCCCGATTCCAACTCCTTTGAAGTTTGCCGCTCCATCGAAAAACTTTCTCCATCTAGGGTACGATTCTGCAATCAGGAAAATATGTGGTAAGTGGCTCGTAATCCCCATCCACCGGATTCTCTGCGAGGTGGTCGGCTAAAAGCTTTCCCTTTGTTAGCCTTCTTGGTTACGTACAAAATGTCAAATTCGCTGAGGAGAATTTGTCGTTTAGCTAGCTTTCCAGTAGGCATCGGCATCTGGAAGATGTACTTGAGCGGATCGAGCCAAAATATTAGATACGTAGTGTATGCTGAATATAATGCCTTAGTTTCTGCACAATCCAAGTCAGAGCACAACAAGTGCGTTCATCAGAGTATACTTGGCCTCGCATGGCATGAACTTCTTGCTTAAGTAGTAAATGGCCTGCTCCTTTTTCCCAATTTTGTGGACAGCCGAAGACGTTATCCAAGACTGACAAATATAGTAACAATGGCTTCCCTGGTTCGGGGGGAACCAGCAATGGGGAACTTGACAGGTATTCCTTGATTCTGTTGAAGGCTTTCTGGCACTTTTCTATCCATTTTGTCCCAGCATCCTTCTTCAGCAACTTGAAAATGGGTTCACAGATTACCGTGGACTGGGCTATGAAGTGACTAAGGTAATTCAATCTACTCAGGAAACTCATTATGTCTTTCTTGCTCTTTGGTGGGGGTAAATTCTAAATGGCCTCGATTTTTAATGGGTCCAGTTCTATCCCTTCCTGCATATAATGAAGCCCAACATCTTTCCAGCGGGGATTTCGAACACGCACTTTGCCGGGTTCAACTTTCAATTGTACCTTCGCAGGCATTCAAAAAATTTCCTCAAATGGTTCAGGTGCTCCAAAATCTTTTGAGACTTTATGATGACATCATCCATATACACTTTAATCTCTTTATGAATCATGTCGTGAAAAAGGGTCATCATGGCCCTCATGTAAGTGGTGCCGTCGTTCTTGAGACCAAACAGCATGACTCTATAGCAATAATCTCCCCAAGGTATGGTGAAGGCCGTCTTCTTTGCATCTTCCTTTTGCATCAAGATTTTGTGATACCCAGGGAAACAATCCACGAATGAATGCAGTTGATGCTTCACACAGTTGTCAATGGGGATATGGATATTTGGCAGCGGGAAATCGTCCTTTGGACTAGCTTTGTTGAGATCTCGCTAATCCACGCATATTCTGATCTTTCCGTGTTTCTTAGATACTGGGACGATATTCTAATCCATGCATATTCTAATCTTTCCGTCTTTCTTAGATACTGGGACGATATTCGCCAACCAGCTTGGATAGTTGGTGACCCTTACTACATTCGCCTCTATCTTCTTGACCGGCGGTCTGGCAGGATCGTGGCCAGTCTATGCTAGACAATTTCAGTGCTTAATCCCGGCATTTCATCATATGACCATGCGAACACATCAATGTACTGTGGGACGAACTCAACCAGTTTTTCCTTCTGCAGGACGTCTAAATGAATGTTTATTCTAGTTTTTTTTTACATCTTCTTTACTTCCAAGATTGACCACTACTGTTTCTTTGAGGTTGGGATTTTTCTGACTCTCCAGTTGTTCGATCTCCTGCGGGATATTGTCTAGCATCATATTCTCGTCATACTCCTCGTAATTTGGGTCGTTGCACTCGACGATTTCATTACATGTCATAATCACAAAACGTAGGTTTTTAGAATTTTCAATAATGAAAATAAAATCTAGGTATAAATAAAGCGGCAAATAAAGTTTCAATATTTGAGAAAATGATTCTTTTTATTTCATCAAAAGAGGAACATATCAAGCGTCCAAAAGAGACAAATGAAAAAAAAGGTACAGACACGGTGCAGGCCTCAATTTGACCGTGCGCTTTTCAAAAGAAAACTTTTACAGTTCCATACTACCAAGACTACCAGCGAACCACAGATGGACTAGTGGTCCAATTTCGCTGCTCTTCCCCTTGTTCAGCATCCCTGATAGTCGGTGTCTTGATGTCAGTCCCTTCATATCATTCTTCAATCATATCCACAAACATCTTTCCTATCCCGTCGATGATATCATCTTCTGGTACTGAACTTTGAACCGGACTTGAACCATGATCTGGCACAAAAACCTTTTTCTCGGAGCTAAAGGTATGATCTTTCCCATTCGGAGGCTGATGTCCTATACCGACCCTTCCTTTCGGCCCATTATGTTCAATAGGCTCTGTGATTCCGTCCGACCAGGCTCCCAACCCTGTTCCTGGCCTGTATCCATATTTCATCACCTCCCTCATAACCTTCTTGGATCTATACGGCAACTGCATTCCCAGATTTGTTCAGCTTTTTCCATTTTGGTAGTGTGCATGATTTCCACTAGATGGAAAGCAACTCTGTCTAGCCCTTCAATGAATGGAACAACATACTCCGAATAAGCGGAATGACACCACTCACCATGAAACACGATCTCCGGACATCCCCACTCAAGTTTCATGCATTGGTGTAAAATGGATAGGACGGCCCCTGCCATGTGTATCCAGGGCCATCCCAGCAGCAAGTTGTAGGAAGAGGAGTTGTTCATTACTTGAAACAACATGGGAAATTCGACCGGCCCGATCTGCAAGGCCAAATAAATTTCTCCAATAACATCCTTTTGCGAATCGTCAAACGCCCTCACCCTCATGTGGCTTTTCTTGAGCTCCCTCAAATGAATTCCTAACTCCCGTAGGATGGAGAGCGAACGAATGTTGACTCCTGACCCTCCACCGACCAACACTCGGGACACCACTTTGTCACCGCATTTGACAGTGATATGAAGAGCTTTGTTGCAACTAGCCCCTCGACAGGAAGTTCGTCTCTTTTGAAAGTGATCATATATTCTTCAATCATTTTCTCAATTGTCGCGGCCAGTCCCTCACTGGTGGTGTTACTTGGTACACTTACCCGAATTAGTACTTTCAATAGGGCATCCATATGACTGTCAAAACTCATTAACAGATCCATGATTGATATAAGTGCTGGAGTTTTCTTCAGTTGCTCCTCCATAGAATACACTTTGTTTGACATTCTCTTCCACAACTCGGCGGCTTCTGGGTCTGTTATGTTCCTTCTTTGAATTTGATCTCTTCCCAAGTTCCCTATATTGACATCTTCAAGAGTGCAGCGTCTCCCTGACCTAGTCATACCATGGACTGCGACAGAGTCTGTCATTTTGGAATTTCCCTTTTGCTGGTACGTCCATGGGACGGTTTTGTATTCCCGACTTTCTTCGTCTCCTGTAGCAATGGTAGGTTGCCGCTGATAGGTCTGAATAGTTCCTGTAGGTCACACTTGAGTGTAATCATTGGAATCCTTAGAGGTGGGATCGTAACGGCTTCTGTATTTTCTATAGTTACAATTGTTCCCTTTAGGTCATACTCTTCGTCCAATGTGATCGTGTTAACTCCCTAGTTTCGGTGATTTGGCAGCGGATTGCGATTCACATTGGGCGGCGCCAGAGTGCACTGAATGGCTCTGCTCTTGATCAGCGTTTCAATCTCATTTTTCAACTTAAATCAATCTTCATTATCATGCCCAGGTACATTGGAATGGTATATGCATCTTTTAGTTGCATCAAAATACTTAGAGGGGTACTCAGGAATCCATCCTTCAACTCGATATATTAATCCTGCTCTTCTCAATCTCTCGAACAATTGGGCCAGAGGCTCAGCAATCGAGGTATAATTTCTGGGACCGCTCTCTTCAAAGTTGGGGCGAGGGCGTGGTGCATAAACCTATCGGTTTTGGTAAGTAGTAGTTAGGACCGGAGCATAATGTCATTGTGGGTTTGGGTTGTTGTTGGCTCAGTGAAGGTTGTACCGTTGTTGAGGGTGGTAATATGGCTGGGTTTTATAGACTGGAGCGTAAGTGGGTGGTGGTGAATAAATATCTGGGGAATAAGAACTGTTTTCGTGATGTGGGTTGTGTTGATAGTGTCACGCCCCGGCCATGGGAAGCGCGACCGACGCTCAACCGAGATACCCCGGCCGGACAAGCCCGTGCAGTACTTCCTACCCAGCTTGCCCATGAAATAAAGAGAGATACATTTATATAATTAATTAAAATTTAAGAGGTCATGTGAATAACACTAGTTAATTTTCATTGGTTACGTCATTAAGAAGTCCCCAAAACAGTACACTATACAGTCGTAGTTAAAGTGGGACAGATGATACAATTATAACAAGTTTAGTTCAACCTTCCCAAAAGTAGATACAACCCACACTATCTCCACGGAGCCTCTAACAAAAACAAAAGAATGCTACGACAGTACCGGCTCCGGCTATACCTCAAAACACTATGTTCAAGGAAGAAGAGATACATGACTCTGAAATAAAGTGGGGCTCACCAAGTTAGCTGAGGATAGGGTGTGATGCTATCATTGATCAATACCACCTGCTATGGAACCACCTGCATCCATTAAAGATACAGTTCCCCTGGCAAAAAGGATGTTAGTACATATGGAATAGTACTAGTATGTAAAACTAAAGACCCTCTCAATAGAATGAGTAATACTAAACGAAGAAGAAAACATGAAATCAATGAGAAACTCAAACAGTATCAAGGTGTCAAGTTAGGGAAAGGTAAATTTCAAGTAAGTTTCAGTAATCTAAGTTGGGAGATCTTTAGCACCGATACGCCACTGTGTTTTAGCACGGAGTGCGATCTCAGCCTAACTGGCTAAGCCGTCTCACCCCGAGACATACACTCACAATACCACCATGTGCGCGGCATTGCATCCGATCTCAACCCGATCGGCTAAGCCATCTCACCACAATATCATGTGGTTCGACATCACATCACACTCGCTAGCAATAATCTCATCCCATTTAAGGGGAAACATCTCAACACACCAATATCATCCCATATAAGGGGAAACAATCTCATCACATTAACATAGGGATTTACCCCTCAATAAATCCTACACCGGCACTTGTAGTTTTAGGGTTAGGTTGTTCCGACCTACCCTTCCTCAATAGCTAAACGATACTCCCAAGACATTTATTATTAAAAGGATTTACCACTCATTTTATAATTCTTTTACATGTCGTTCATTTTGTTGGTACCATTGACCATGACGCAATATCATTCTTGGCACGTTGGTCGTACCTCATACTTCATATTCTATTCTTTCACTTTCAGATATCATCATCGATAATCAACAACAAGGCTTTGCAAATTAAGACATTAGCAATTTAGGGTCTTAGGCACATGTGAGTTCCTACCAAATTTGACATGATAGCTTTCATTAGAATTATGTTTTTCAATTATAACATAATGACACACAACTCGTACTTAAACCATATTCTCAACAGTGACTCAATACCATAAGAATCTCTAGGATACATATTGAACGCATATTTATTTTGACATAGGGCTTATTTGGAATAATCAATTTATAATGAGCATCACGAGGTTTACCAGGATATTGTGAGGTTCAATTCTAAGAGAAGTGTTTAGCCAACATACCTCGTTTTAAGCTTTCCTTAATTCGCTACACAGTTCTAGAATCCTAGCAACTTTGATCTACTTACAGACACAGCAACATTGAACACGAATTAGGAAGGAGTTCGTGATTCTAGCTCATTTGAGCATTTTATCAAACACTAGGTGGCCATAATGATCTCAAGGTCCTTCTATGGTGGATTCCTCTATTTCACTACCCAAAATCTAACCAATTGAGCTCAACAATCTCCCCCACAACCCTAGATAGTATATGCATGCATAATGAACAACTCCCACATCCAAGAATTGCTTGGTGTATTACCTATTTTCAGTTAAATCTCAGAATTGAAGGCTAGGGCTAGAACCTTACCTTTTGGTTGAAGACCTTGTGAGTTAACCTAGAGAATTCATCAAGGCTTAAGCACATATTGATGAACAAGTTACGTAGAAATTTCTTTTTCCTCACTCTAGACCACCTTCCTCTCTCTAAAATATAATTTTGAATCTTCTAAAATGATCCCTAACACTGTTTTATAAGAATAGGGTCGGGTTCAAAAATTAGAAAAAATGAAGCTTCAATGCAGATCGCAGTCACATATGCGACCGTATAACGCTTCTGTGGTCCACGAAATGGACCGCATAATTGTCTTCCGGAACTGGGCACTTCTGCCTCACTCAGCGATCGGTCTGCAGTCGCTTAATGCGCCGTAGAACTTTCCTCTGAAAAGTTTTGTTCTAGGTCTGCGATGGATTATGCAGCCCGCAAAATGATTATGCGGCCGTATAATGGACCGCATAATGGTCCAAAAAATTACCCAAGTTTTTGCTTCAATCTGCGGCAAATCTACGACCGCAAAAATGCCCTGCACTTCCAAAAATTTTCTTTAACTCCCCAACGCACTGTTCAATCCAAAAAGTCCGAACTCTACAATCGTCAACACATAAGTCTACTTCGACACCATGAAACCCCGGGTTTTAGGTAAAAAAAATTTACAGGGCCTTACAGATAATAGGGGACGACTACAGAGACCTCCTCTTTCTTCTTCTTTTTGGTACCGATTGACCCAGATTGGATGGCCTTGCTGGACGCTTGCAGTGCTGCCATAGATTGTACTTTACCAGATTTTATGCCCTCTTCAAAGAAATCTCCCATCTTGACCAGCACGGGGAATTTCTATTCCATCATCTTATCAAAGTATATAGTCCAGCGGAGGTTGTGCACTAGCGGCCTCTGACCGTCACTGACGTGTATATTCTTGGAATGACTTGGATGGTTTTTTTTGCAGGTTTACCAGTGCGAACTGATTGGGAGTCATCTCTGTGTTAAATTTCCTGGATGACCTTCCATGTTCTCCATTTTCACGGATCCTATCGAGTATACCAGGTGAGTGCTTCTCCTGTCAAACTTCTTATAAATAACTTCATCCTTAGCTTTTCATTCCTCCCCACTCCAACTAACTTGTCAAAATATGCCCTCAAATGTGCGTGGGGATCACCCGTCCCATCGAAGATATCGAACTTTGGGGCTTATACCCTGTTGGAATATCCACATCTGGATGAATAAATATATCCATAGTCCAAACATTAACTTCCTCGGGAATCTTCGAGACTCTTCATTTGCTTCCTCAAAATTTGCAACTGCTCATATACTGACTTTTGTTCACGCGTAGCTTCCCTTTTCATCTCGCCGTATTGGTCAATATCAAAAGGACACCCTGACCGTGACAGGCACTGTAAAGGTAGGTTCAGAAATGGCATATACAGGGGGAACATACCGTTCATCGGTGGTGGTATATGCCACAGGTATGTGTTGGTTAGTAGTAAAAGTAACTCTGTCACGAGGAGGGGTGTGAGTTGCATTGGTGGTAATAGGGGGTATTGTGGTGTCTGAATGTACTGTGGTACATAAGGAGTGTGGATAAGTGATGTGGTGGATTTGCGGGGGTAACCGGGGGTAACCGGGGGTATGGCTTGAGTGGTAAGAGCTGAAGTTGGGGCGTTGTTGTTTTGGCGTGATGTGAAAGGAAAGTGGTCAGGGATTGAATTTAAAGAAGGGAATTGAGGTGGTTGAGGAAGCGTTGTCATGGCCAGTTGTGCTAGTTCTCTGATATGTTGTACTTTCTCCCTTTGGGACTCCATTTCCTGGGCCATCCTGGCCAGGTTTTCATCGTTCCTGGTTTCATCCTTTTCCCCTGATCACCCCGGGCTGTCAGCTATGACCAGAGCATATTCAATTGGGTTTTTTGTAGCTGACTTAAATTCGCCATCCCTTTGATTTTAGATTATACGGTGGTTCCGCCAGTTTCGGTCGATGCAAACCAACTTTCTTTTTCTTTCGGGGGTAATAATAAAGAAAAAGAAAAATAAGAAGAAAGAAAAAAAAAAGGAACAAGAGTCTGTTTCTTCATTAATAGAAGCAGGAAATCACACAGAGCAATTAATTCATGCATTAAGGCTAGCGCGTTTCCTAGGATTCGTGGGGGGCCCTCATTGCCGGAGGTAAGCCTAAATAACAGATATTTGACAGACATTTAGACTTGACACATTTAGATCCGAAGCAATTTTATTTTCATTGATAATTTGGACTGATATAAATGGGAACAAAGATTACGTCACTGTTTCACATAACTGCATGGGCTTGGACAACTTACCCTTTTGGAATGTAAAAAAGAGAAAATTGGGGATAAGGGTACAAAGTGGGAAAGAAAGGGAAATCAACACAACTCTAATAAACCATCCAGTGAGTAATTTCCTATCCGCTCCTCCTCTTCTTCTGGCTCTTCTTCCGGATCCTGCTACGGGTCTTCTTCAAACTCTCCCTCGTCATCGTTAAACTCCGACCCCTCCGCCAAATCTTCTTCTAGCTTTGTGCTAGACTCTAATTGGATGCACTCCACTACCCAGTCATCGTCTTCAGCAGGTGGCAACATATGATCGACTTATCCTGGGACCACTTGATGATGCATCGAAGTAGTCACAAGGTAATGTGGCAGGATCTCATGGTAAATTTGCAAAGCAGCCACTTCGTCCTCTAACCAGGATATACCCTCTCTGCTTGGTCGGGCAAAATCATCTTCCTCATTGCACCACGAGTTTTGACCCATAGGAATCGTGACCAGGTTGTTCCACACTTCTTAGAGCCTTCTTATCTTGGGAATTGGAATCTTTCAATTGTACTCATCCTCATATAACGTTGTCCTTGTCCACAGAGGCACATCTTGGATCATCCCAAACTGTCTTAGAACCTGCAGGGGTGAGTATAGTTGAGTTCCTTCAAGTCCGATGAGCTCTATGAAGTATTTCTGAGGAGTCCTGAGGAATGCATTTCCCCCTAACTAGGATAGCTTTCCATTGAACAATTCCCCACTCAGGTTTGTCAGCATTTCCCTCCACTCTTCTTACCCATGTGGGGAGACCCAATGTCTTATTCTTTCGTTGTTGTTGCGGATCATGTTGTTGACGCCCACAAAGTAGTCGATGGTGGCCTCTCACTGGAAGGAATGTTCAGTAGCCCAGATCTGAAGCAGCAAGTTACTACCATTAAATAAATCATACCTTTATGTGCGGACAAAGCCCTCGGCATCTTTACCAGCACCATAAACACCAAAGTAGCTTGAAGATTGCCACGGAAGGTCGCCAGAACTAGAGGTAATAGGTTGATGTTGATCCAACCCCTTCGCTCCGGGAATACCAATAGTCCCAGCAGTTCCATTGAGAAGGTGATAGGCCTGAGACTCTCCCAAAGTCACTTGGTCACATTGAAACTCTCCTAAATACCACTCGTAGCTTTCACGGTGCCCAAATCTGTCAAACAACAGGTCGAGGCTCACCCATTCGTCCTTGATACTTCTGATACTCCTACCGTTGCCCTGGCATAAAGCATCCAAGAATAAGTAACTGGTCATAGTAACTGGCAATATCGGCTTCCTTTCATTGAATGGTAGCTCCATGAAACTCGTGACTTCCTCCAATATCGATACTAACTCAGAGTCAGAAAATTTGAACACCACCTTAGCAGGATCCCAAAATCCTATCAACAGGCGAGTGAGCACATGTCTGCTCAGATGTTTAGCAAAGTAGTTAATGCCCCCAGGTGTATCAAAACCTCATCTCTGTGTTCCCTACGAATATTCTTCCACCATTATTTCAATTTATATGGCGCTCCCATTACCATGTTAATCTCAGGGATGTTTCGGTTGATTTCCATATCCTGCGGTGGGTAAAAGAAAGATGTTTGGTAAGTGTTTTTCTTCGGATCTTTAAGTGTCTTATCATGTTTATTTATCTTTCCAAAGAAGTCATGTCGTTGGGTGATGACTTGTTGACATTAGGGTGGCTTTTCTAATTATGTGTCGCTGCCAAGGACCGACTCACCTAAGGTTTATGCCATATGACCTATTTACTAGAGTAGAGTGTTTCCTACTTTTGAGTTGGACTGAAGGCTACGAGAAGTTATGTCAGTTGACCTGACAAAGCCATTCTCTGAAACTAGAGAGTTTTGAAAAGAAGGTTCGGATGGGTGTAAAAGACAACCCTCGCCTGCCATTATGTGTGATACTATATAGACAAGACTCAATAGGAACAAATGTGATGACTGTATATACAAAGCAGTAACAGACAAGAGTGTAGCAACAATAAGCATGATAACAAGCATAAAGAGCAAATCAAGCAGGTAAGCACGTAATTGCAATTAAAGAAGTGTACAAATAAATCTGAATGCCAAATCAGTCTAAGTCTGCTAAGGTTAGAACCTAAGTGTGAATCCCCAGCAGAGTCACCATGTTGTTGCACCCTATTTTGTACTAGTCCAAACAAGATTCAACTTGTGGTTTCTCTGTTGTTGAAAAAGAGAGTCGCCACCTAATATTTAAAAGTATACTAGGGTACCAATTAAATTACTAAGTTGTATTCTTTATTAGTCTACGAACCAGTGAGATTATGGGCAAAGGTTCTTGTTCTTCTGAGAGGAAGGTGTTAGGCACCCCTTAAAATCTACCTGACGTAGCTCCATATGACTTAGACTAGATTATGAATCAATTATTTATACTATGCCTTAATTAGTGTTCTAAAGATATGGCTTACCGTATATTAGGACATAATTCTTACAAAGGGTAGGTGTAATTAAAAGGGGTATGAATTATAGAGGAAAATAACGTTAGTGTATGTATACTTGAAAAGCTTTCGAAAAGAGATATAAGGATGTTTATACTTAAGATAATATGTGAAAAGGGGGACTAACTTTGAATACTTGTTTTTTAAAAACCTGGAAGTGTACATTACTCTAATGAGATGCGATAAGCCTCAAATATACATTGATTTGAAGACTTGAAGAAAGACCATCTTGTTGAAAATCCTTTGGGGCGATAGTACTTCATTATTTGCGAAATTTTAATTTACTTTTTTAAGATAAATCTTGCAGTTCAGATCTAATTTTCCTTTTTGAAAGTGAGGCTTCCGTTTTTTTCTTAGTTTTGGGGGGCTTCAAAATCTTTGAGAAAGGAAGATGAGTTAAAACATATTAATGATATAAATAAAGTGTAATTAGCAAAATGAATATTAGTTACTAACTACTTTCTTTTTAAATCCTATGTTGTTCAGGGCTTGCCTGTATTTTATGACATTAAGGTATAAAATAGAGCATGCAATCCAATATTTAAGCGTTGTATACATGTAAAAGGATTGGACTCTGGTATTTTAGCCTCAAAGATGCAGGCCCAGCAGTAAAGAGACAACAACCACTGACTTCAGACTTCCAAAATGCAGTAATACTAGGCTTGAGCCTGAGTTCCTTAGGAACTCAGTAGGCCCAAATAAATGTGCATGTCCAAAAGAAAGAGAAAGTCATTAGATACATGTTCTATATGTTCAGTCATGCATCAGACATATAAGCAAATAATCGAAGCAAAAATGTAACAAACTATCAATACCATAATACTATGAGAAAACTTATACTAATGTTGTGGTTATACATGGCAAATAATTTACATTAAAACCTTTCATTGTTGTTCAACACTAAATCCCTAAGAGTTCTACTCAATGTCGATACCGCCTTTGAATCCCCTGACACTTCAAAGTTCCCAAGGGTCTCAAGACCCAGGGCAATGCTTGTGCTGGGGAGAGCAGCCCAACCTAGAGTTAAGCTACACTCCCAAATATCCTGAACCACTAACGACCTCACTTTCTTCTATATGTTTAGGTGCCAATGAGGCCCTTTCAATCTAAACTAAATACTATAATATTCCCTACCACAAAAGTATACCTTTTCTCCAAATAGAATAACATAAGGATACAAAAGCAACTTCATTCTACAACTAAATTTTTAATACCAAATGAATAATACACACATCAAGTAAGTCTAAAGGTCAAATTTCAACCTCATATGGGAGAGAAGCATGCAACACTATAATATTACTATTAAAGGTTTAAAAGCTGAGGAACACATTCAAAGGAAAGGTAAAGAACACACAATTCAGATATGCAGCAACACAAATGCCTTTAATTAGCATATTAGTTAACTCAGGCTTTACAATTAGCATATGCACAAATTGACAATACTACTTAAAAATCTACAAGGATTCGGACATATGGTCATGATTAGCAACTACTATAGATATTATCGAAGATATCAGGACTCTTGGCATGACTATAGGTTACAGATTCAAACACAGGATTCTTAAAGATGCTTAACATGATCACATTCTCATAATAGTGTTAATCCTTAAGCAAATCATTATATCTAGGCAGCATTAATGAAGAACTTCTCATAAGATTTAACGATCAGATTCAGTTCAAATTGGCAAGAAGGAGAGGACTGAGTACAATCATGAAGCCAAACAGGGGAACATACAACATTTAATATCGACTATGCATAGATACTTTACTGATCTTACAAGGCAAGGTAAGTTTCACAAAGTCAGAAATATCATGAAGAGGATAAAGACAGAAAAAGTATTATTCCAAACGAGTTCAACTCAGATATAAAGACTGAGATTTTACATCTAAACATTAGGCAGTTATACTCAAGCTTGGAAGTAGTCATGACTATGTCTTGTTTTATGAAAAGATAACTTAATAATAAAAGAAAATACGCAAAAGGTCACTGAAGATAATAAGAGTTCACAACACTATTTCATATAGGTGCAAACAACAGTTGGAAGAATTAAGTTATTCTCATAGTTAACAGACATTGATATAGAGAAAGAAAGCACTTAAACTCTTAGACATTTCCTGCTTCAGTTAAATGGTGAAGAATTAAGCTATGAACTGTCAGGTCTATCCCAATTAGACTTATCAAACAGCAAACTGGACCACAAGACAATAGTATGCAGGAAAACGGTGTATAGAGATAAATATCATGATAGAATCAATAAGAGAAAATTTGAAACATAGGCAAGCATGAGAGGTCATTTAAAGCATATTAAGGTGATTTAATCATGTTGGCTATCTGAAAGTCATTAAGGTCACATACAGTTCAATTAACATTAGTTAAGGACACTTAGGAGCATGACAAATGATCACAAGTGAACAACACCTTATCATGGATTGAAAATAACTTTTTCTATACTAATAACAAACATTATAAGCTAATGCAGTTAAGAAAAGGTCATATCATGTTCATAGTATCAAATAAGCAATTAAAAGAAAAAAGGGTGAAGGTGTACTAACCTTCTCTAGGGCAGCAGACCAAATAAGACTCATTTCGCCATTAGGATCCAAGAACTTAGAAACTTCAACCAATGAGTACCTCAGAGCAAAATCAGAATTCGAGTAAAAACATAGCCTTAGCCGAAGAAATTCTAAAACACTACTATATTGAATTTCTGCTTTTTAGGTGTTTCTAGTATGTTTTCCTTTAGTGGTTAGTGATGGTAGATGAGAACACTAAAGGCCCTATTTATGCATATAAGATTTCTGTTATGTGAGCCCGCTTAGTGCCATTTAAGGCTCTAGGGTTTCACAAATTCAAAATCATGAGTGGAAAGTGATGAAAGAATGCTAATGCAAGCAAAATCGAGGGAAAATCTATGGAGACAGAGGGAAAAAATGATGAACAAGTTGCCTGAGTGAAGAATGGTCATGGAAGTAAAAGCACCATTGGATAAGACCTCAATGTCCAGAAGTCACTACATTTGACATCTGGACAAAGAATAACAGCAGTGATGACGAAGAAACACCATGCATGCCATGGATTTAACAGCACATGAGAGAAATCCGAGATTTCATATTACATCATTGAGTCTAGGGTTCAAATTTGGGTATTTGAATTTTGAGTGATGAGATAGGAAATAGCCAGCTAGATACACGAATTTTAAAAGGCAAAAGGATGGTTTCAAGCTTGATTTATGAGTCATGAGAGAAATCAGATAATTTGAAGGTTTTCCTTTTCAAGCTTAGGGTTTTGGATTAGGGATATTGAATTGTAACGATGGAATGGGAATGTTCAATGGGGATTCGCGGTGTAACAGGGAGACATGGATGATTTAGAGTGATTTCGAGTGATCCTGCAAAAATTTGTGCAAGGTTTTTTGGAGATTGATGGCTGATGGAGATGAGAGAAAATAATGTGGAAAGGGAAAGAGAGGTTGTAAGGGAGGTAGTAAATGATTAGGGTTTGGGTAGGTTTAGGGGTTGTCTCTAAATTTAAGTTGAGAGATGGAACGGGAGCCGTTGGATCTGTTGATTAACGGCTCCGATTGTTTTGGTATTTAGGGATTTTAGAAATAATTCAATTGGGAAAATTGACGGTTGTTGGATCTCTTTGATCTGATGGTGGTGATTAAGTCTTATAAGACCAAAGAAAAAAATAGAAAAATGAGGATTAAATGCGGACCGTCGATAAGATAGTTCAATGGTCTAGATTCATTTGTGTTTTTTTTGTGAGAGAGAGATATGAGCAACGTGGCACGCGGTGATTGGTTCAAATGTGATGGCAAGGATTGCCAAAGTAGACAGAAAGGGGTTGGATCTGGGTCAGATTTAGTTTTGGGCTTGGTAATTGGGCTGAAATTAATTTAAAGAATAGCCACTCTATGTTTAGTTAAGGAATTGCAATTATAACCCTTTAGCCTTTTATCCTTTTGCAATTAATTTAAATAAACATAACTATTCAATAAAATATAGTAAAATTATATTTTTTAAATATATTGTTAATTGATTTTATTTAAATATTTATAAAAATACTTTATTTTTCGAATTATAGCACTAATTTCAAAATATTAACCTAATAACCTAAGCAAAATATTAATATAAAAACCTAATTTATTAGAAATTAAGGAGTAATTTTGTCAAATTTATTATAAGGCCGATGTGATGTATATATAAAAATTATTTTAATAATCTTTAAAATAGTAAGTATATTTGTAATTATATAATACTAATACTACATGATTAATTTCAAAATTAGTACTTATTAATTTGTAAAAATAGGTATTTATTACTAGAAAACACTTCCAAAAAACTTATTGCAAATTATTAAGTATAAATAATTTAATTTTAAAAAAGACGGTCAAAATTGACCTTCAACTGTTGATACTTGAGGAGGCTTGAAGTTTGAGGTACACTATTTATCTAGGGTTCAGGAAAATGTATCGTCACTTAATGTAATGACCCGACTAGTCGTTTTTCTTTCTAGATACCTGTTCCCCTAATTAAGACTTTTTCTTTATGCTTTTACTGTTTTATAACTTTTAGGGATGATTGTTTTGGTTTTGGAAGATTTTGGGTTGAATTCGGAACACTTAGTTCCATAAAAGTGGCCTAAGGTGGCCATGTTTGACTTGAGTCAATATTCTGAGTAAACGACCTCAAAACCAGGATTTGAAGATTTCAATAGGTTCGTTTGATGATTTCTGATTTCGGCGTATGTTGAGCATTTCGGTGCTTAATGCTAAAAGTTAGCGCCTTGAAGGTTTTCAAGTTTTTTAAATTTGGTTTGAAATAGACTTTTGTGTTATCTATGTCTGTTTAGGATTCTGAGCCTGGGAATAGGTTCGTATTGTGATTTCTGACATGTGCATAAATTTTTTCGTCATTCTGAGTTGTCTAAGTATGATTCGTCACGTTCGGGGCTAGTTGAAGAAGTTCAAAGTTCAAAGGTTGATTAATTTTGTTTTGGGGTACGATTCTAGGTTTCGATGTTGTTTACGTGTTCCGAGACTTCAAGTAGGTTTGAATTATATTTATGTAGTTATAGGTGCATTTGGACGGGGTCTCGGATGGCTTGGGTGTGTTTCAGACCACCCGGAATTAAGTCCAAATTTGCAGAAATTGTTGGTACTGGTTTCCTTCATCGTAAACGCGGAGGGTGTCACGCGTTCGCGATGAAGGATTTAGGGAAGGGGTGTTTATGTTCTTCGCGTTCGCGATTACAGGGTCACATTCGCGAAGGTTTGGGACCTGTGGCCTTCGCGTTCGAGATAGGAGGTCCGTGTTCGCATATAAAGGACTAGGTCTGGGGGTCAGCGGGTCGTTGCCCTTCACAAATGCGAAAGGCAGGTCACGTTCGCAATGATTTGGCTTAGCTAACTTTCGCGATCGCGAGGACCTGGTCACGTTTACGAAGGGGCTTTTCTCGGCCTTGGCAGATTTTGCCTTCGCGATCACGAGGGCCTTTTGCTATCGCGAAGAAGGACCTCTGGGCAGAACGCTTGTTAAAATCGAGACTTAGTCCATTTCTTCATTTCTTCGCCGATTTTAGAGCTCCTTGGAGAAGGATTTTCACCTAGCAATTGAAGGTAAGTTATTTCTACCTAACGTGAGTTAAATACATAGCTTATGGGTAGATTTTATGATAGAAATTGTAGAAATTATGGGATTATGTTGAAAAATTGAGGGTTTGGTAAAAATGCTATTTGACCACGAAATTGATTATGGAATTGAGTTGAAATTATATATTTGAGTTCTTAAGGTCATGGGTAACATTATTCTATGAAAAGATCCAAAATTCGGACATGTGGGCCCAGGTGTTACTTTTAGGAACTTTCTAATTTGGGTTGGGTAATTGCTCTAATAGATGAATTATGAACTTTGGAGCATATATTGATTAGTTTGTATGACTTTTTGGCTAGTTTCAGGTTGCTCGGTGTTATTTTGAGGCTATTAGTGTGGTTTGAGGACCAAGAAGAGGACTTTGAAAAAAGGTAAGTCTCTTGCCTAACCTTATAAGAGGGAATTATCCCCGTAGCTATTTAAATTGATATATGTTCATAATTGTGGGTGCTACGCATGCACAAAGCGACAAGAGTCCGTACGTAGCGAAAATCATGTTAATGCCCAGTAGACTTAGGACTTTATCATGCAATATTTATATTATTTGAACCCAACTTACTAGTTTAATTACTTGAATTTATAATTGAAATTTGATTAGGGTTTATGTTAAGCCGAGCTTCATTATTTGGGGTTTTGGCGGAATATTCGATTATTGGTAGAAAATTATGCTTCTTTATGTGCCTATCCTGGTGTTATAATTGTATGACTCGTAGTCCGATTCTCTATTGGGTTGTACGACCACGGTAGTGTATGTACACGATTATTATGGATCGGGTTATACGACCTGGTCATAACTCGTGTGTAATATCGCTTTGAGTTTGATTATACCTACTGTTTCCTTCATGACTTGAGTATTGATATTTACTTGATTGTTATTATTTTGATGAAATGGCATGTGATATTTGGGGATTTTAAATTGATATCTTGTTAAAGAATCACGTCATTTATTGTTTCTTATTCCATTGTTACTATTGTATTTCCTGTCTATTTATAATTATTACACTTTATTTAATGACCATTAGTAAGTGCCAATGTCGACCACTCGTAACTTCTTCTTCAAGGTTAGACTAGATACTTGCTGGGTACACGTCGATTTACGTAATCATACTACACTTCTGCACAAATTGTACTTGTCTGAGGCAGGTACATCTAGTATCTGTTCGGGTATGCATCCAAATTATCCAGAGACTTAGTGGTGAGATGCTCCCCCCATGCTCTGATCCGCAACACCCGGAGTTTCCTTCCTGCTATATTTTACATTTCTGTCAATTTTATTTTAGACAGTAGTTTTAGTGGTTTATATATTCTACTAAATTGCTCGTGCACTAGTGACAATGTCTTTTGGGAATTTCTTGTAGATGTTTATGGTTTTTGCTTATTATTATTATCATTCCATTTTTATGTTTTATTTATGCTTTATGTCACCATGGCTTTCCATACTTGGTTTCTTTATTAAATAAGATTCATGATTTCAGAAGTAATAAAATGAGCAATTAAATAGATGGTTCACCGTTGGCTTGCCTAACGGCAACGTTAGGCTCCATCACGGCCTATAGTAGGAATTGGGTCGTGACAGCTTGGTATCAGAACACTAGGTACACATAGGTATCACGAGTCATTAGCAGGTGTCGTAGAGTCTTGCGGATGGGTGCGGAGATGTCCGTACTTATCTTCAAGAAGCAATAGGGTGTTAGGAAACTTCTCTTTCTTCATCTCCTATCGTGTAGTTGATGTTATGCTAAGTATGTTCTCTTATTCTCTCACAGATGGTGAGAACGCGCGCTATACTTTACCCGGCGGCAGCGGAGCTACTCCCTCAGTTGATAGAGGCAGCGGTTATACCATAGCACAGACCAGCCACGATCGTTGAGCAGCAGAAGTGGCTGGACAGCTGGACTAGGCTACATCCTTCTGTATTTTACGGTGACTAGCATGAGGACCCACGAGACTTTATTGCTCGTTGTAGGAACATGCTACATAATATGGAAGTATTAGAGTCCAACGGGGTGGACTTCACCATATTTTAGCTGGAGGGCAAGGCCCGTAGAAGGTGGTAGTCTTATATCTCTAGTAGACCAGCAGGTTCACCTCCCTTGACTTGGGACCAGTTCACACGTCTCATTTTCTAGAGGTATATTTCTATGAATGACTTGGGAAAGATTTCAATGACTGATTATGAGGCGAGGTTCTCTAAGTTGTGTCGCCACGCACTTATGATACTCCCTACAGATGCAGAGAGAGTGCAGAGGTTTATTGCGGTCTTGCATTATGGTATCCAGGTTACTATGGCTCGACAGGTTGAGATGGGGACTTCTTACATGAAGGTTGTGGAGATAGCTCAAAGGATCGAGGATATCTACAGCAAGGGTCAATCGCATACGACATAGGAGAAGCAGCCTCGGCATTCTGGTGAATTCATTAGCGCCCCGTCTGGGGGAAAAGGTCAGTTCACGAGGGGCCGGTCTAGTAGGCCTATGTATTCAGCACCACCACCTACTCGGGGTGGGCCCTATACTTCAGTACGATTCCATAGAGTACCTACCATCCACCAGCTATTCAGGGTTCCTCCAGTGGGTATTCCGATCACCAGGTCCAGACTCAAGGTCAGCAATCTTCCGTATCGAGGGCTTGCTACGATTGCGGGGAACTTGGTCACATGAGGAGGTTTTGCACCAAGCTTCTGGGAAAGGCGGTACTATAGGGCCATTAACCCATGATAACCACACCTACTGCCGCACCATTCGTCCGGCCAGCCAGGGGCAGAGGGGAAATGGTTAGTAGTCTCCCTAGAGGTGGAGCTAGCCAGGTGGCACTCCAGTTAGGTTCTATGCCTTTTCAGCCAGACCAAATGCAATAGCCTCATACGCCGTGATCATAGGTATTATTTCTGTCTGCGGTAGGGATTCTTCGAGACTATTTGATCCAGGGTCTACTTATTCATATTTATCCTCTCTATTTGATCCTTATCTTGATGTCTCTCGTGAGTCATTGGATGTCCCTGTATATGTGTCAATGTTAGTGGGCGATTTTGTTGTTGTGGATCCGGTTTATCGGTCCTGTGTTGTGACTTTCTATGGTTATGAGACCAGAGCAGATCTTCTATTGCTTGGTATGATCGACTTTGAGGTCATCCTAGTTATGGACTGGTTTTCTCCGTATCATGTCGTTCTTGATTGCCATGCCAAGACTGTTACATTGGTGATGCCCGAGTTTCCTAGATTGGAGTGGAGGGGCTCATCTATCGTTACATCTAGTGTATATCTTTCTTGAAGGTTCGACATATGGTCAAGAAGGGTTGTTTGGCCTATCTGGTTTATGTTCGGGATACTTCTGTAGAGACTCCCACGATTGATTCAATGCCCATGGTGCGAGAGTTCTCTAATGTATTTTTCTTCTGATCTACCAGGAATGCCACCAAATCTTGATATCGATTTCAGTATTGATTTAGTGCCAGACACCTAGTCTATCTCTATTCCACTGTTACGCATAGCTCCGAAGGAGTTGAAGGAACAGCTTGAGTAATTGCTTGATAAGGGGTTCATCAGGCCGAGTATGTCGCCTTGGGGTGCACCGTTATTGTTTGTGAAGAAGAAGGATGGGAGTACGCGGATGTGAATTGATTACTGCTAGTTGAACAAAGGCACTATAAGGAATAAGTACCTGTTTCCGTGCATCGATGATTTCTTTAATCAGTTACAGGGTGCTAGACTGTTCTCTAAGTTCTACTTGAGGTCTGGGTATCATTAGCTGAGGATTCGTGCTTCAGATATTCCGAAGATGGCATTCCAGAGTAGATATGGGAACTATGGATTTCTATTGATGTCCTTCGGCTTGACTAACGCCCCAGCGACGTTTATGGATTTGATGAATCAGGTGTTCTGGCCGTATCTTGACTCATATGTCATTTTCTTCATTGATGACATATTGATCTACTCGCGTAGTATGGAGTAGCACGAGTAACATTTGAGGGTTGTGCTTCAGACCCTACGGGAACAAAAGCTATATGCTAAGTTCTCCAAGTGCGAGTTCTTGTTTGATTCTGTGGCATTCTTGGGGCATGTTGTATCAGTTGAGGGTATTAAGGTAGATCCCAAGAAGATTGAGGCCGTCTAGAGTTGGCCTCATCCTACAACAGCGATCGAGATCAGGAGTTTCTCGGGACTAGCAAGTTATTATCATCGATTTGTGGAGGGTTTCTCGTCCATTGTAGCTCCTTTGACTAGATTGACCCAGAAGGGTGCTCCGTTCAGATGGTCCGATGATTGCGAAGCGATCTGCAAGAAGCTTAAGACCACATTGACTACAACACCGATGTTAGTGTTTCCATCCAGTTCAGGATGTATACTGTGTATTGCAACGCTTCACGCATTGGCTTAGTTTGTGTATTGATGCAGGAGGGGCGAGTTATTGCATATGCTTCATGTCAGCCGAAGCCCCATAAGAAAAATTATCTTGTGCACAATTTGGAGTTTGCCGCGATACTTCATTCCCTCAAGATCTGGAGGCATTATCTTTATAGGGTGTCGTGTGAGGTCTATACCGATCATCACAAAATTAGTAGCATTTGTTTAAGCAAAGGGACCTTAATCTGAGGATGCGCAAGTGGTTTGAGTTACTGAAGAATTATGATATTACTATCCTCTATCATCTGGGAAAGACAAATTTGGTTACAGATGCTTTGAGCAGAAAGGTTGAGAGTATGGGTAGTTTGGCATTCATTTCAGCAGAAGAGAGGCCGATGGCTTTGGATATTCAGTCCTTAACTAACAGACTTGTGAGGTTGGATATTTCAGAGCCCAGTTGAGTTCTTGCATGTGTTGTTTCTTAGTCTTCTCTATTTAAGAGAATCGAGGCCCGTTAGTACGATGATCCGCCCTTGCTGGTTCTTAGAAAGACGGTACTACGGGGTGGTGCCAAAGAGGTTACTATCGGTGATGATGGTATTCTATGACTCCAAGGTCGCCTATGTGTTCCTAATGTTGATGGCTTGAGGGAGACGATTCCAGAGGAGGCACACAATTTGCAGTATTCTCTTCATCCTGGTGCTACGAAGATGTATCGTGAGTTGAGGCAGTATTACTGGTGACAGCGGATGAAGAAGGACATAGTGGAGTATGTGGCAAGATGTCTAAATTATCAGCATGTTAAGTATGAGCACTAGAGGCCAGGTGGCCTACTTCAGCAGATGGTTATATGGAATGGGAGAGGGAGCGCATCACTATGGACTTCGTAGTTGGGTTTCCGCAGACGTTGAGGAAATTTGATGTTGTTTTGGTCATTGTCAACAGACTAACCAAGTCAGCACACTTTATTCTGGTAATGACTATGTACTCTTCAGAGATGTTGTCCAAAATTTATATTCAAGAGATTTTCTTGTTGTATGGCGAACCTATTTCCAGCATTTTCGATAGAGGTCACTTTACTTCACATTACTGGAGAGCAGTACTGGGTGAGTTGGGTACCCAGGTAGAGATCAGCACGGCCTTTCATCCACAGACCGACGGGCAGTCAGAGCGGACAACTCAGATTCTGTAGGATATGCTCAGAGCATGTGTGATTGAGTTTGAAGGGCAGTAGGATCGATTCTTACCTTTGGCTTTGCTTATAACAACAGTTATCAGTCCAACATCGAGATGGCTCCATTTGAGGCTTTGTACGGCCGGTGATGTCTTTCGCCCATCAATTGGTTTGAGCATGGCGAGGCTAGGTTGATAGTGGAGTAACTTCGCACAGCTCAGGCCAGACAGACACGAATCAGAAAGCGCGTGATTTATCATTTATGGTGGGCGAGAAGGTTCTCTTGAAAGTTTCTGATGAAGGGTATCATGAGGTTCGGAGTGTAGGGAAAGTTGAGTTCTAAGTTCATTGGTCCATTTTGGGTGTTGGAGAGAATTGGAAATATTGCTTACAGGCTTGCTTTGCCTCTTAGTCTATCAGGATTTCATCAAGTTTTCCACCTGTCTACGCTCCGGAGGTACCATGCCGATAGGTCACATGTGTTAGATTACAGTACAGTTCAGCTAGGTGAGAGCTTGGGTTATGAAGATGAGCCGGTTGATATTGATAGGTAGGTTCGCCAGTTGAGGTCAAATAAAATTTCAGCGGTAAAAGTCCAGTGGAGGGGTCAACAAGTTGAGGAGGCGACTTAGGGGACCAAGGAGGACATGCGGAGCATAAATCCACACTTATTCAGCACTCCAGGTATGATTTTAGGCCCGTACGAGGACCAATGTTTGTTTAAGAGGTGGATGATGTACCCACCCGATCGTTCGTTTTGCTTTCAAGATCCTCGTTCCCCTATTTAAGACTTTTCGTATGTGCTTTTACTGTTTTATGACTTGCGGGGATGCTTGGTCTTTTTTGGAAGGGTTCAAGTTGAATTTCGGAACATTTAGTTCCTTAATAGTGGCCTAAGGTAGCCAAGTTTGACTTGAGTCAACATTTTGAGTAAACAACCGTAGAATCGAGATTTGAAGGTTCCAATAGGTTCGTATGATGATTTTTGACTTGGGAGTGTGTTCGCATCAAGTTTCGGGTGTTACGGGAGTGCTTCGGCGCTTAAATGTTCAAAGTTGGCACCTTTAAGCTTTTAGAGTTTCTTAAATTTAGTTTGAAGTAGATTTTGGTGTTATCGATGTCAGTTTGGGACTCCAAGCCTGGGCATAGGTTTGTATTGTGAATTGTGACCTATCCATAAATTTTGGTGTCGTTCAATGTTGGCTAAGCATAATTCGTCGTGTTCGGAGCAAGTTTAAGAAGTTTGAAGTTCAAAGGATGATTAATTTGGTTTTGGGGTGCGATTCTTGGTTTCGATGTTGTTTTATGTGTTCCGACACTTTTAGTAGGTCCAAATTGTATTTATAAACTTGTTGGTGCATTTGAACCGTGTCTCAGGTGGCTCAAGTGTATTTCGAACCACCTGGAGTTAAAAGTCCAAATTGCATAAACTGTTGGTACTGGTTTCCTTCTTCGCGAACGTAGAGGGTGTCATGCGTTCGTGATGAAGGATTTGGGGCAGTGGTGTTTTTGCTCTTCGCAGTCACGATAATGCGGTCGCATTCACGAAGGTGTAGGAATTCTGGCCTTCGCGTTTGCAATTTGAGGTCCACGTTCGCTTAGATGGGACTGGGTCTGGGGGTCGTTTTCCTTCACGTTCGCGAAGGGCAAGTCACATTCGCGATGCTTTGGCGGGGCTAGCTTTCACAATCCCGAAAACCTGGTCGTGTTCGCGAAGTGGCTTTTCTGGGCCTTGGCAAATTTTTCTTTCGCGATTGCGAGGACCTTTACGTGATTGTGAAGAAGGACCACTTAGCAGAACGCTTGTTAAAAATCAAGACTTAGGCCATTTTTTCTTCATTTCTTTCATTTCATGGCCGATTTTAGAGCTCCTTGGAGAGGGATTTTCATCTAGCAATTGAAGGTAAGTGGTCTGCCTATTAATACATAGATTATAGGTAGATTTTAACATAAAAATTGTGGAAATTATGGGATTATGTTGAAAACCTTAGAGTTTGGTAAAAATGGGATTAGACCACGAAATTGATTATGGAATTGAGTAGAAATTATATATTTGAGTTCATAAGGTCATGGGTAATATTATTCTACGAAAATTTCCAAAATACGGGCACGTGGGTCCGGGGGTGAATTTTAGGAACTTTCCGATTTGGGTTGGGTAATTGGTGTAATTGATGAATTATGAACTTTTGAGCATATATTGATTAGTTTGTACGACTTTTGGATAGTTTTGGGTTGCTCAGCATTATTTTGAGGCTATTAGTATTGTTTGAGGACCGAGAAGAGGACTTGGAAACAAGGTAAGTTTCTTGCCTAACCTTGTATAAGAGGGAATTATCCCCATAGGTGTTTACATAATTATTTGTTAGTAATTATGGGTGATAAGTACGCACGAAGTGATGAGTGTTCGTACGTAAATATCATGTGTATGTCCGGGTAGACTTAGGACTTTATCATGCAATGTTTGTATTAGTTGAACCCAGCTTGTTAGTTTAATTACTTGAATTTATAATTGAAATTTGATTAGGGATTATGATAGACCGAGCTTCGTTACTTTGGTTTTTGGCAGAATATTCGAATATTGATAGAAAATTATGCTTCTTTATGTGCCTATCCTAGTGTTGTAATTGTATGACCCGTAGTCCGAAGAGTTTCTCTATTCCCATGGATTGGGCCGAACTCCTTGGCAATATATATTGAGACGCATCCATGGATCGGGTCGTACGACCTCGGTAGTGTATGTACACAATTATTAGGATTGGGTCGTACGACCTCCGCATAACTCGTGCATAATATCGCTAGTAGTCTGATTATACTTGACTACAGGTATAATCCATTGTTACATTTGTATTAGGCAATCCATTGTTACATTTGTATTACCTGCCTATTTATAATACTTGCACTTTATTTATTGACCATTAGTAAGTGTAGACGTCGATCCCTCATCACTACTTTTTCGAGGTTAGACTAGATACTTACTGGGTACATGTTGATTTATGTACTCATGATACACTTCTGTACAAATTGTGCAGGTACTGAGGTAGGTACATCTGGTATACGTTTGGGCATGCATCCACATTATCCGACAACTTAGTGGTGAGCTGCTCCCTCCCCCCTCCCCCCGCCC
>MCJB01040811.1:80981-147895 GCA_002018475.1 Nicotiana obtusifolia | reverse complement strand
CCCCCCCCCCCCCGCCCCGAGCCGTAGCACCCGGGGTCTCCTTCCTATTGCATTTACATTTGTTTCTATTTCATTTCAGACAGTAGTTTTAGTAGTTTGTATTTTCTACTAGATTGCCCGTGCACTTGTGACACCAAATTTTGGGATGTTCTAGTAGATGTTTATAGTTTTTGCCTAGTATTATCACCATTCTATTTTTATGTTTAGCTTATGCTTTATGGCACCATGTCTTTCCATGCTTAGTTTCTTTATTAAATAAAATTCATGATTTCAAAAGTAATAAAATGAGTAATTAAATAAATGGTTCACCATCGGCTTGTGTAACAGCGATGTTGGGCATCATCACAACCTATAGTGAGAACTGGATTGTGACACTTAAAGCAACACTGTTGGTGGCGGAAGATGACAAAAGACATTATTGGACATGTTTTACGGTGTTGGAATTCTCAGCAAGTCAAATATGAACATCATAAACTAGGTAGTTTGACTCAAAATATAGTTATACGGAATGGAAGTGGTAGCATGTCACTATGGACTTTGTTGTAGGCTTTCCATGTAGATTATGGAAGTTTGTTTCTATTTGGGCTATTGTTGATAGATTGACCAAGTCCACGCACTTCATACTAGTAGTAACTACTTACACTTCGAAGAAGTTGGTGGAGAATTACATCTATGAGATAGGTTGTTTGCATGGAGCGCATGTTTCAATCATTTTTGGAGAGCTATAAGACAAGAGTTGGGTACACAAGTTGAGCTTAGCACAGTGTTTCATCGCATACTGATGGTCAGTCAGAGCAGACTATTCATATTCTTAAGGATATGTTGGGAGCTTGTGTAATTAACTTCAGAGAACATTAGGATCATCTCTTACCATTAGCCGAGTTTGCCTACAATAATATCTATTAGTTCGGCATTCAAATTTCTCTGTATGATATTTTATATGGTAAATATTGTTGTTCTCCTATTGGTTTATTTCAGCTTGGTGAGGTGAGGCTATTAGGTACAGATTTTGTACGAGGAGCTTTAGAAAAGGTTAAGTTGATTCAGGAGCGACTTTGAACACTTTAGAGCAGGTAAAAAGGTTATGCTAATTAGAAGGTTCGTGATATGGCATACATGAAGGGTGAGAAGTTACTTCTAAAGGAGCCACCCATGAAGGGTGTGATGAATTTTAGAAAGAATATGTTGGAGAGTATTTGTGAGGTGGCTTATAGGCTTGCTTTGCGTCCTAGCCTAATGGGGGTACATCTAGTATTTGATGTTTCTATGCTTCAGAAGTATAATGAAGATAAGTCATATGTTGACTTCAACGCAGTGCATTTGGATGAGAATTTGGCCTATAAATAAGAATCAATAGCTATTTTGGATAGGTAGGTCTGGAAGCTAAGGTCCAAAGACGTCGCTTTAGTGAAAGTGCTTTGGAAGGGTCACCAAAAGAGGAGGCTACTAGGGTGACCGAGTAAGATATGCGCAACAGATATCCACACTTTTTCTGCAGCTCAGTACATTTCTAAAACTTTTCGAGGATGAATGTTTGTTTAAGAAGTGGGGAATGTAACGATCCAACCAATCATTTCCAATCCTAGAACCTCTTACACTGTTTGAGACTTTTCATAGTTTTATTTGGTGATTTATCACTTTCAGGCATGGATGGCACAGGTCCTGAGATGTTCGAGAGCATTTGGAACACTTGGTTGCTAACTTGAATCCTTAATTTAAGAGAGTTGACCAAATGTAATGACCCGACTAGTCATTTTAAGTTCTAGCATTTAATTTTGTGATTTGAGACCTTGAGTAGCTTCATATGATATATTGCGACTTTCAAGTATGGTTGGTTTTGATATTTGAGAGGTTAGAGAGTGATTTGGAAGAGTAAATCTTAATTTGGAAGCTTTAAATTTGAAGAGTTGACCAAGGTTTGACTTTAGTATAAACAACTCTACATTGGTGATTTGAGGTTCCAATAAGTTTTTATGATAATTTTGGACTTGTAACTATGTTTGGTTCGGGCCTCACGTGGCTCTGGATGGATTGGATGCTTCTATTCAAAAGTTGGTATTTTGATCTTAAAGAAAGTTTGAAGGTTATGGTTTGATGCACGATTCTCGATTTTAATGTTGTTATTTATGTTTTGAGACGTTGGAAAAGTTTATGGAAGGATTATGGACTATTTATTATGATTGGACGGAGGTGCTCGGATGCGTTTCGGTGTGGTTTATGATTATTTTGAGCCATTTTGTGATTGCTGCTTTTCTGGTGCTCAGGTATGCATCGCGATCGCGATGCTTGTTGTTGAGATCATGAAGAGTATTAGCTGCTGGGGGATTTTGTGAATCATGGGTGAGGGTCCGCGATTGCGTAGTACTAGTTTTGTGGTGCATCGCGGTCGCTTGGTATACTACACGGACACATAGAAGGAGTGGGTGGGAGGATACTACGAATCATGATTGCGAGGTTTTGACCGCGATCGTATAGAGGACTTGCCTGCTAGCCTTAGCGATCACATGATTTCTATCGCATTCATGTAGGAGAAGCTTGAGGCGGTGTGTATTTGTACACAGTGATCGTGTGAGTTAGGCCTCGATTGCGATTAAGAAAATGCTATCAAGGTATTTATGTCATGAATTTCGGGGTTCACTTATTTTCACTATTTTGAGTTTTGGAGAATGAGATGAGGCAACTCCAGAGATGGTTTTCACCTACATCATGCGGGTTACGGGTCATTCAGATTCATTATTGGTTTGAATTTTGGACATGCGGGCTCGGATTGAGTATTGTAAATTTTTTAAAAAAATTTCAGAGATTGAAGCTTTATTGATTAGGATTGATTCCTATAGCATTATTAGACTTCCTCGAATGATGTTTGCCTTGGATTTGCATGATTGGAGATCAAAAACAAGATTTGGACGTGATTTTCAAGCTTTAGACTAGCCCGAATGAGGTAATTGTCTTGCCTAGCTTTGATTTGAGAGAAATTTTTCTAATAAATGATATTGTTTGCTACATGTGGAGGTGACATATATGCGAGGTGACGAGCGTATATGCTTGTTGCGTGGTTATTCATATCCGGGATAGAGTTTTTATTACTCTACGCCATGTTGAATTGCATGTTCTTCTTGACTTATGCTTTATTTGGACTTTAGGACAACATGAGCACAATTTTCCTAGCTAAAGATCATGTTTTAGTCTATGACACCTTACTCTGCCATGAGGGACTATACTTGAGACAATTGGGATACTTGATCTTAGCCATACTTCATATCATGAACATATATCTGTTATTCTATACCTGTTATTCTTGTGATACTTGAGTCTCCTTATTCATGTTAGAGATCATGGGTAGGCTTTGTTGCGATATTTGGGCAATATGACTCTTGAAATTTTGATGTGCCTATGTACTGTAGTCATTCTTATCTCCACGTGATATGTTATGTTTATTCATTACTCTTGATTGTATTTGTGCATCCTACCTTACTTGGTGCTGATATACATACGTATTAAGAGGATGAGTGGTATTGAACAATGGGTGTTTATGTGCTGTGAGGATGAGTGATATTGCACGATGAGTGTTTCCATACAGGTGTGGATGAGAGATATTAGCACAATGTATATTCATGTGCGATCTGATATGATATTAGCATGATAAGTGTTTTCATGCGCTTTGATATGATATTGGTACGATGGATGTTTCTGTACGGGTGAGGATGAGAATCGGGCAATATATTATATTTATTGTTCCCTCTCTCTCTCTCTCACACACACACACACACACACACACACAGATATATATATATATATATGCATCCTAACCTTATTGGATACTGTTACAAATATGCATGGAGAGGATGAGAGTTATTACGATGATTGTTTCCGTTTAATTTGATATGATTATGACCTTGTGTGGTCCTTTCAGGGATATATTTATTGATTTAAGTTTTGGTCATGTGTTGATATTTCAGACTCATGTAGACGCATTCGTAAAAATGTTGTTTGGAAGTTGATATGAAATAGGATCTTGAACATGCATAGACACTCTACTTTCACGTGGAAGTATTCAAGTAATATTACTTGGTGTACATCTCCTTTATATGTTGATCTGGTGCATTCGTGTATGCTTTTGGCCTGGTTATTTGTAAAAGTGTGTTGTTATCTCCTTCCATAAAACACCTTCTTGTTGATATATGTTGTTTGTTAGCTATTTCCTCGCTATTTTCCATTATTGTATATTGCTTATGAGTTAAACAAGTTACACAAAGTGATTATTTTCTTTACTTAAACCCTCGCCACTACTTCACTGAAGTTAGTCAAGATACTTATTGACTACATGGGGTCGGTAGTACTCATACTACACTTTTGCATCTTGTGTGCAATATTTTGGAGCTGGGCTGATATGGATAACGAAGGCCAGTGTTGAAGATATACCTGCATTCTAGTTGAAAGCTACCACTTTGTTCACGGTAGTTTAAGACTTGAAATTATGTTTATCTATATTCCAAAACAGATGATGTAATTCTTCTTCATATTATTATTATATTCCTATTTTTAGTCGCTCAAGATTTTTACTACCAATCCTTGGCATAGTTGTATTGATCTTCACAATCTAATTTACTAGTTATTTGATGATTTTCATTCGAGTTGTGGTATATGATGGTCGGCTTACCTAACGGGTTATGTTAGGTGCCAATACGACTTAGTAGGTTTTTGCGCCGTAAAACCAATGTTAATATTTTGACTAAAGGAACTTAGAATCAGAATTTGAAGTTTTCTATAGGCTCGTATTGTAATTTTTAACTTGTACATATGTTCGTTTTAGCACTGAGGGGCTCGGTGTAAATCAGGTGTATCTTGTGAAAATTAAACTTGAGGAACTTGCAGGAGTTCATAAGTTTAGTTTGAACCTTGATTCCTAGATATGATATTTCATGTATGTGCTTTGAGCCCTTGGAGAAGTTCGTATATGATATATGGACTAGTCGGGATGGTTTGGAGATGTTTCAACGGGCTCAGGTGAGTTTTGGGACGGATTTAAAATATTTTGAACTAAGTTGCAGTTGCAGATATTTTAGCAACATATCAATGAATCGCTATGATGAAGCTAAGTCTCACGATTGCAAAGTGTAATTGGGAGGGAAAAATTTGTTCGTTACGATTGTGTTGGGGTTAGTCATGATCGCGTAGGGTGTTTTAGTTGGGCATCACGATCGCGTGAGGGGTACTTGCAGAGACGTAGGAGGCTACTGATTTGCTCGTTGCAATCGCATGGCTTCCAATCGCGATGAAGAAAATACTATAAGGGGTATTTTTATGTTCAGAATTTCGAGATCTAGTTCAATTCACCATTTTTGAGTCTTGAAAGAGTGAAATAAGGTGACTTTTGAGGAAATTTTCACCCAAATCTTAATAGTAAATCTAACTTGGATGTGATCATAAATCATGAATTTCCATTGAATTTTGTATCTGAAATAAGAAACTTAAGGGTAAATTAGGGGTTTTGTCCAAACTTAAGAAAGTATTTTTTTATTTTATTTTGAACCTCGATTTGAAGTCAGATTTAAAAAATAATCATAAATTTAAACTCGTAAGATTATGAATTAGCGAGATTTGATCGTAATTTCGCGTGTGGACTAGTGGGCATGAGTTAACTTTTTGTTGACTTTTAAAATTTTGTTAAAGAACAAAACTTTATCATTTGGAATTAAATTCTATACCTTTATTTGACTTTTTTGAGTACTCTTTGACTAAATTGTGGACGTTTGGAGGCCGAAAATAAAGGTAAAGGTGTTTCAAAAAGTCAATGCCTACTTTAGAGAAGGTAAGTGTTCTGGCTAACCTTGACTTGAGGGAATTTTTCTTCAAATGATCTTATGTGCTATATGTGTATATTTTGGAATAACGTATATACAAGGTGGCGAGTGTATATACAGTTTCCAAGGTTATATCATGTTTCAGGTATATTTTAGGCCTCTTTATGCATTGTTTTTTCACGCCCCGACTATTGGGGAGCGCAATCGGCGCTCAACCGAGATATCCCAGTCAACCAAGCTTACTTGATGACTTCTACCCAGCTTTACCCAAGAATTCTTTTGTTAGAATCAATAACAAGAGATAGACATGTGAAGAGGATAAAGTGCGTGACATCATCTTGCATTACTTAAAGGGGGCTTCATTTACAATTTTCAAAAGATTACAAGTTCATATTAAAAAGTGGAACATCCGGTAACTACAACATTTAGAGTCATTATTCCTAAATCAAAATACAACCCACACTATGTCTACGGATCCTCTACATGGAACAGGAAGGCCTCTACTATACCTCAAAATAAAATTTACAATATCAAGTGACATAAGGCCCCGAAGTGGAATAGGGCTCACCAAAATCCGCTGAGTTAAGGGTGTACCACTAGCAATGATCAATGTCACTTGCTGTGGAACTACTTGCATCCATTAAAGATATAGCGTTCTCAGGAAAAGGGACATTAGTACATATGGAATAGTACTAGTATGTAAAGCTAAATACTCTCTCATGGAAATAGGATGGCAACATAAGGAGAGAAACATGGAAAAAATGAGTAATACCAATCATTTATAAATGTCAAGTTAAAACAAAGTAAAACTTCAAGTAAACATTTTCATGTTTGGTTGGGAAATCCTTAGTACCGATACACCACCATGCCAATGGCATGGAGTCCAATCACTGCCCAACCGGCTAAGCCATCTCGCCCCAATGCATGTGGATTGATATAGGAACACAACACCACCATCCGCGCGACATGGCGTCCGATCTCTGCCCGTTCGGCTAAGCCGTCTAACCATAATGTCATGTGGATCGACATGGTCTTTACTAGATATAAAGTCATCCAAATTAAGGGGAATAGTCTAAACATAATATAAACGGGAATTTATCCCTCAATCAATCCCTAAACCGGCACGTGTAGTTTCAGGTTTGGGCCTTATAACCCAATCCTTCTCAATGACCTAATGATACTCCCAAAAGCATTTATCATAAGAAGCATCATATACTTTTCATAGCCTTTCGTACTTCCTTTCATTTTCGGTGGCACTCTTGGCCTCACACGTAAATCATCATAGTTGGCACGATGCCCGCATTTCATATTTCATACTTTCATTCTTTCATTTGTCATGGATTTTGAAGCATTTAGAGACACTTATATGGCATCCGAAATATTATAGCTTCAATTCAATGAATACATAAGGGCTTAGAACACATTGGAAACATTTACAAAGAAGAGCATCATAATTTACCCATGGATTGAATTCATATCCATTTGATAAATCGATCATATTTGGACTATTTCCCCAAGGGAGGGCATAACACATATGTAAGAGCAATTAAGACATGATTTGAGAAATCAGACATGTGATGTATCCAAACATTTGTGACGATTGAGCATAATAAGGGTCGGAGCTTGGTCAAACCATACTTGAAATTCATAAGGAACTCATAGAACCCGATTTAGAGTTTAGCCAACATACCTTGTTTGAGCTTTCTTTAGGATTACTACAACATTTCAATACTCCTAGTGATTTCAATCTGTAGAAACATGAATAAATTGAATCATCATTAGAAGGATTCTTACGATATAAGTCTCTTGAGAATTTCGTCAAATACCTACTATGAAAAATTTATTACAAGGCTCTACATTGGTAATTCCTTTTTTCCTCAGCCAATCTCAATAAGAATCTACCCGTAATAGTTCAACAACCTCACGTACCACCTCCCATTGTTACATGCATGGCCTAACTCCTACTTCATAGCTCACTTAGACCAATAACAACTTGCATGAAAGTTAGGACAAGGACTTAAATGAATAGTTGATGGTAGTGGCTTCCTTGATTCTTCAAGATTGAGGAAAAATTGATGAGCAGGATGGTGGGAGATTCTTCTTCTCTCTCTATAACACTTCCTCTCTGTCTCTCTAAAACATACTAATTTTTTCCTTAAAACTGAGCTCCAATGGATTTTAATCAAAATAGGATCGGGTTATAAAATACACAAAATGGGCCCTCTGAACTCATTATGCGATCTCAGAATGCACCGCATAACAGGTTTGCGGTCCGCGAAACTCTCCTCCAAAACTGGGCGGGCTTGGCCCAGGCACTGGCGGATCTGCGGTCCGCATATCACTTCTACGGCCGTGAAATGGACTACAAAATCTCCCTCAAGAAAATCCTCATGATGGATCTGCGATGGAAGTTCAGCCCGTGAAATAGTTTTGCAACCGCATAATTGACCGCAGAATAGCCTCAAAATTAAGCTTCACCTGGTCCTATCTGTAGCGGATCCGCGGCCAGCGGAGCAGATATGCGGTCGCATAATGGACCATAGAAGCGCCATGTTCTGCAAAAATTTCCAGTA
Organism: Nicotiana obtusifolia; assembly: GCA_002018475.1. Lineage (NCBI taxonomy): Eukaryota > Viridiplantae > Streptophyta > Magnoliopsida > Solanales > Solanaceae > Nicotiana > Nicotiana obtusifolia. The sequence continues at coordinate 139,518 of MCJB01040811.1, read as the reverse complement.
ACTCCACAATGCATTGCACAACCCAAAAAATTCGCACAGTGGCTTGCAAGCTCACCGCAAAATATTACCTACACCCTTCCAACACATTTGCCTACTTCGGCACCATAAAACTTTAAGTTTTTTTGCAAATATTTATGGGACCTTATAGTTTTGATGCATGTCCTACTTGTAATATGCTTTATATGTTTGTATGACTACCTGGGCATACTTATTCATGCTAGAAATCATGTCTATACTTTTGATTCCATATTTGGGCATGAAGAGTTATTTTTGCATGTTGGATTGTATGTTGTAGCCGTAGCCATAGTTTATACACTTGCATATACCTCTGCTTATTTATCTCTCTTGTTCATATATATCACATACTCTTATCATTTCTTATATATGTGTATACATCCTTGCATATGGTACTTTTATATCGATTGAGATTTGGCACGATGGGACATTCAGTGAGGTTAAGCTGATTATGGAACGATGTGGCATTCCATGTGGATTGATGACCAATAACTAGTATATTGAGATTTGATATGGTACATATATTTAGATCCATCCCTCTAATTCATGTGATCACCCATTTTATCTTGTGCCATGTGTGCGCAAGTTTGTTTGACATTTGGAGGGTATCAATTGATGCTTAAGTCTTTATTATGCACAGATACTCTACACTCATGTGAAAGAATTCATATATATACTATTTGTTGTAGTCACGATCCGAAATCCCAATCAAGGGGCCGTAACGGCGCCTAACGTCCACTTGCTAGGCAAGCCAATATTAGCTACACAAATATTCAATTTAGCATTTAAAAAGTAGATTAATGAGAAGGTAAAGCTATAAAACATCAAAATATATAATAAACTCCAAACACGCTGTCTAGTCTAATCCCGGAATCAGGTGTCACAAGTACATGAGCTGCTAAAAGTGCTACAATGAAGGGCCAAAATAAAATATAATTATCTGAATAAAATGAAAAGTACAAAAGATAAGAAGGGGACTTCAGGCTCTACGAACGTCGTGCAGCTCTACCTCAAGTATCTGAGTAATGATAGTCCGAACAAGCCTCCACTAAACGCTGTTGGGACTAACTCAAGAATCCGCACAAGAAGTGCAGAAGTATAGTATGAGTACAACCGACCACATGTACTCCATAAATATCGAGCCTAACCTCGAAAAAATAGTGACGAGGCTATAACAAGGCACTCACTATAAACATGTACGAGTATAAGTGACAACAATAGCGAAATAAGAATTAAAATGAAAACCGGAATAGAGACTACATAATAGAGGCCCCATAATATCACCTATGCTCAAATTTACAATACAACACGAGTACAGAACTAACAGTCAAGAACAGTCATAATATATATTCTCCGCTGTGACGCGCAACCTGATCCCCCTCCCCTCCCCCCCCCTCCCACACACACGCACACACACACACACACATACATACATACATACATATATATATATACCAACGCCATTAGTAGCGTGCAACCCGATCCCAAACAACTTATTAATATCCATTGCAGCGTGCAACCCCATCCCAAATAATATATCAATATCCGTTGTGGCATGCAACGCGATCCCAAATGACATATCAATATCCGTTATGGCGTGCAACCCGATCCCAAACATATAACAGGAATATACTAAACTACAACCAACTACAACATATCTCGCAATGAAATGCAAAAAGGGAATTAAACAAATAAAGACATAAGACAGACAAAACTGACTATCTAGCAACATACAGAAAAAAAATTATAAGGCAAGTAAAGGCAGTCAATTAATAAAGTGACAGACACATGAAAACCTATAGCAAATTAAGGTATGTAACGGGTGAAAGAATGAATTTAACAAGCAAAGGCAAGTAACAATTAAAGCATATGACACGTAGTAACATGAAGTAAATGAAGGCATAAAGTAATTGAAGACAACAATTAAATATCACAACCCGCATGCTTAACCCATGACAATGCATATATACTTGTCACCTTGCATACACCGTCCCCACACATAAATCAAGTAGCAAGTATACCAATCAAGCCTTGATTCCCTCTAGTTAAGGTTAACCACGACACTTATCTCTTTTCGGACTCAAGTCAATAATCAACCGCGACTTTTTTTAGAACAATCCTCCAAACCAATCAAATCTAACCAAATATAGTTCAAACCATTCGAAACAAGATTTTAGAAATTACCCACGAGTGGAGAAGTTTCAATCTTTAATGAAATTGAAAACAGTTAGCAAAAGTCTACCCCATGCCGCTTGGTCAAAATCCAAGATTCGGACTAAATCATGATTATCCATTCACCCTCGTGCCCGGATACGTGATTTGTTTCAAAATCTGACCTCAATCTGAGGTCTAAATCTCAATTTAACCAATTTCCTAAATTCTACCCAAAATCCCCAAGTTTTACTTTGAAACTACTAAATTTAAAGTTAAAAACCAATGAGTGTTTATGAAAATACATCAAAACTAGTTGAAAGCACTAACCAATGAAGTTAGAACGAAAATCTCTTCAAAAATCTCTCCAAACCGTGCTCTAGTTTTCAGAAATGGTGAAAGATAATGAAATCTCTTTTTAGCTCTTTTATTGAATTGGGTTTCAGGTGCTCTTCTCGTTCCCGGAGCACCTATCACGTTTGCGAAGTGCACAGGCCAGTTGGCTTTCACGTTCGCCAGGTCCTCACCGCATTCACGAAAGCATCACCCCAGCCAAGCCTCCGTGTTCGCGTCGAATGGGTCGCGTTCGCGTCCAATGGGCCGCATTCGCGATGAGAAACCTCCTGCCCACCCTAGATATTCCCCCAAGACTACGCGTTCGGGGGGGTCTCTGTTGTTCGCGAAGGTCAGTCCAGCCAAGCCTTCGCATTCGCGAGCCTACCATCGTGTTTGCGTAAAACAACCTGCCCCAGCCATATGTTTCCGCTTCGTGATTGCGGTAGTGGCTCCGCGATCATGAAGCACTGATGCACCAACTGAAAAACCAGCAACTCTACAAGGCCAAAAATGATTCGCAATTAATTCGAAACTCACCCCAGCCCTCGGGCTCCAATCTGAACATACTCACAAGTATAATAACATCATATAAACTCGCTCACTCGCTCGCTCAAATTATTAAAATAACATAAAAATCACGAATCGATCATCAAAACATAAGATTTCAACTTAAAAACTTATTTTTCACAATCTTTCACATAATCTGCCGAAACGCGCTCGATTCACCTGGGATCGCAACCAAACATGCGTACAAGTCCAAAAACATCATACGAGCCTACATCAGGATTTTCTTGATCCATTCTCAAGATCTTAGGCCCCCCTACCAACTCGCTCCCGGTGACATTAGGCACTACCTCATTTTGGAATCATCAAAATACCGATCCGAGGTTGTTTACCAAAATCGTGGACCGTGGTAAACTCAAACCTCATTTTAAGTCGGAAATCACTTTTCTTTAAAATTTTACGTAAAAGCTTTCCAGAAAACGACGCGAACTACACACGCAAACCAATAAACATCAAATGAAGCTATCAGAGGCCTCAGAACACAAAAATTTAAGCTAGCACTCATCTAATTTTTATTCGGATTCAGTGCATTAATTTATGCGTTTGATTTTTTTAAAGAAAAACATGCTTGTTATTATTCTCTTAAATGGTGTACCTTATTGTCTATATTCGATATTTCTTGATTTTATCTCTGTGTTGCTTATGATTATGAATTGCTCATGTTTGAATATATTTTTTATCGAAACCTTGCCACTAATTCATTGGAGTTAGATTTGATACTTACTAGTGTACGCTATCTTTTGTACTCATACTATACTTCTGCATATGTTTATGTAGACCCTGACGATGGTCCTAGCAGCGTTCAGGAGGGAGCTTAGGAGTGTGATCAAGAGACTTCCTGGCGAGCTACTATGTTTGGATTCGCAGCTTATGGAATCTCCCTCTATTTTATAAATTGTTGCTTGCTACGAACAATACTTTGCATTTGAGACTATGATATATTCCATTTAGTGTCCCATGACTTGTACTATCGGTTCTTAGAGGTTTTAGTATTTTCACACTTTTATGTTGATTATAAATTTATTTTTGCATTTTGTCTATATCATGGCAGTTGAGCATTTTTTAAATTGTTTTATTATGCTTCATTTTGCTAGCAGGTTAAGTTAGATGTCATCACGATCAAGATGGAATTTGTGTTTTGACACAACATATACTAAATCATGCAATAAACAATAGAGCAAATCATGTGTAAGGTATAAATTCGATTTAAAAACCCAATGATTTTCCAATATCAACGTGTCAACCACATATAAGCACATATACGCTCATGTTCACACACATACAGGGCAGTCAAACGCATTTTTAAAATTTTCACCAGTTGTTTTTCATTTCACAATTTAGTGCACAAAAAGTCAAAACTCACGGTCGGTGCAATGCACACTAATTATTAATACTAACAAGATGGCAGTTCAATAAGAATGTAGTGAATTTAACTTTCTAAAGCGGCTTTGGTTGTCAAAATCGAAAAGCAAAATATATTGGTGTTCTTTTACTTCACTTTCACCCATCTTGGTGTGGGAGCTGTCGATTCATTGATATCGAAAAGCACAGAATGCTTGGTAAATCGCCTTTTGGCTCATTATATTCACAGTTTGAGGTATTTTGGTTAGACTTGCTATTTTAAAACAAATTGAATTAAGTTATAATCCTTGCCAAACCTTTACAACTGTCTTCTAGCCTAGGAAATATATGGCTTAGAAGATAACTTGACTGATCTAGATACTAGGATATATATTGATATAGCTAGTTTTTACAAGAGCCAAATGATCTAGAAATAGCTAATTTTGCGTATGGGAGGCGACGGAATCGTTCAATAAAAGGAAGAAGTTGGCCTAGAAATTGGACTAAACATATCCTAATCTTGTTTGGAGTAAAAAAATAAGATTAGGAACTAAATGGGGGGCAAGTGGGTGAGAATATAATCCTTCACATCACAAGTGGTGCTGACCGGCATATTAGCTGCGTCTCCGTCTCCCTCTTTGGTAGATACTTATGCTATAATAGATGCTCCTCGGTCGCATTTTATGCTACTGTTTTTCATTGGGACACGAAATATAAGGAATTGAAAAGGTTTATGACATATAAGTCTAACGGATACAAAGGATCAAAAGATTTTATCCTCTATGTAAAGGTGAGAGTTTTACTTTTTTATTTATGTGAGGCTCTCAACAAATTATATCATTAAAAATAATATAAGAATGCAAAGATTAAATAGTTTCTAATAATAAAAAAGTGCCGCGTCTTTTCTAGCACAAACTAAATAAAAGTGTATCACATAAAATAAAATAGAAAAGATAAAACAAATAAAACTTTAAGTTAATTGTTATTTAGCACATACTTTTTTTTTAGTCTTAAATTATAAATATTTATTTGATTCGACCTCAAACAACATTTTCTTTTTTGTTTGTGACAAAACTGATGCCTTTGATGTAATCGCCATCGTCGGTGAAAGATATCCTAGTAATGACCTCATCTACCATTGGGCCCTCCCTTTCCCACTCCTCTAGAATTGACCCCACTACATCTCACTGGTACGTTGCTGCCACATTGGCTCCTACGTTACCGAGATACTGTATGGAGTTGAATTTAGACCGTTTGTGTAGGAATAAATCCGGTTTGAATTTATACGGTTGGTGTCAATTACAATTACTGCTCGATAGGTCGGGATCGAGGCATCAAGGATCTAAGATCGATATCGAGCATCATCGAATCGGAACTCGAAGCCATGATACCTGAGATGAGATTGTTGCGGTCGATTAAGGTAAAATGTCCTAGGGTAAAATTATCAGATTTGCGTAACGGAAGGACCAGAAATCCCGTGATACGTAAACATCTCGGCTGGAATCTCGGCGGAATTCAGCAAGGACGTTGAAATCAGCAAATCAAGAGATATTTTACCTTGTAAATAGATTTTTTACCTTGTATAAGAATTATTCCCCTCCCTCTATAAAGGGGTAGCGCAATTGTAAAAGGCATCTCAGAAAACAATTATCAATATACAGAAAAGAAGCATGTTCTTATTATTTCTTTGTTCATTTGATTCATATTTGTCCATCTTAAAGAAATCAATCGAGGCCAAGCTATTCTAGACTTGTGGTTTGCATTCTCTTTCGATTTATTTACTGAATTTAGTCTCTATTCTATTATTCATTATTTGTATCAAACCAAATCACGTGTCCTTAAAATCACGTACAAATTTAATTGTTATCTGAAGCCAAGGGTAAATAGTTTGGCGCCCACCGTGGGGCTAAGGATAACAGTGAGCTTTTGATACAGTGTTCTGTCACACAAATTATTTTACAGTTTCTCTTTGAAGTATCTTTGATTTCAGGTTACGGTTCAACTATGTCGCACTCACAATCTGTGCCTCTGTACGTCGATAATGAATTTGATCATCAGGATGAAAACAACAACGTAGTGCTCGGTGATGAAGTTCCGGTTGACGCTATTTCACAAATGACGGTCGATGTAGATCAAACTACTGACCCGTCAAACAGTGTTCGTAGAGAACACCGATCAACAACTCAGGGACCCCAAAATGACAAAGGGGATGGGATCAACCTCAGAATGATCTTTAACATGTTGCAAGCCCAGCAAGTGGCCATTACTCAACTACAAAATCGAAGCCAAATATCGAACAAAGTTGAGTTCGGCCCTTCTCGGGGAACCATTCTTGAGAACGAACCAATCGCAGAGGAACCGAACAAAGGAAGATCGAGGGCAAACTCCGGGATAATGAGGATGCTCGAGGAACTAACCAGACGAGTCGAGTCTGGCAAAAAGAAGATCGAGACTAACGATAAAAAGGTGGAAACATACAATTCCAGGGTGAATCAAATCCCAGGAGCACCCCTAATATTGAAAGGCTTGGATTCCAAAAAGTTTGTACAGAAACCTTTCCCATCAAGCGCCGCTCCAAAACCAATACCCAAGAAATTTCGCATGCCGGAAATTCTCAAGTACAACGGGACAACAAATCCAAACGAGCATGTGACCGCATACACATGCGCTATAAAGGGAAACGACTTAGAAGACGACGAGATCGAGTCCGTTCTTTTGAAAAAGTTCAGAGAAACCTTGTCAAAATGGGCCATGACTTGGTATCACAACTTACCCCATAATTCCATCGACTCTTTTACTATGCTTGCAGATTCCTTTGTAATAGCACATGCAGGCGCTATCAAAGTGGAAACATGGAAATCGGACCTGTTCAACGTCAGACAAAAGGATAATGAGATTCTCAGAGAATTTGTGTCTCGTTTTCAGATGGAGCGGATGGACCTGCCACCAGTCACTGACGATTGGGCCGTTCAGGCCTTCACCCAAGGGCTCAACGCTCGAAGTTCAACGGCTTCACAGCAACTTAAGCAGAACTTGATGGAATATCCGGCCGTCACATGGGCGGATATACATAAAAATACCAGTCGAAGATCAGAGTCGAAGATGACCAACTTGGAGCCCCTTTGGGTCTATTTACCCCATCAGAACTCATGATAGGGTTCGAAGGGATATCCATCGGGAACCGAGACTGAATAGAAATCAGCATCGGCCATATCATGGGGATAGGAAAATCATTCCAGCAAGGCAGGACTCCCCGAGACACGAAAGAAGATTTGATCATGGTCGGAGCAACTGGGGGCCCATGATGAGAAGCAATTTCGAGAGAACCACCGGTCACCGAGAAACACCGCGGATATCGAAATACAACTTCAACGTTGATGCAGCCACTCTCGTATCAACTATCGGTCGTATCAAGAACACTATGTAGCCTCGACCGTTACAATCGGATCCTGCCCAAAGAGACCCCAATTTGATATGCAAATATCATGGTACACACAGGCACAGGTCAGAAGATTGTCGACAGTTAAGAGAGGAGGTGGCACGGTTGCTCGAAAACGGACATCTTCGAGAATTTTTGAGCGATCGAGCCAAAAATCATTATGGAAACAGGAATAAACAAGCGAACCAGGAAGAGCCATAACACACGATTAATATGATTATTGGCGGAGTAGATACGCCCCAAGGTTTGGTACTGAAGCGCACCAAGATATCCATCACCCGGGAAAAGCGCACTTGTGATTACGTGATGGAGGGAATCTTACATTTCAACGAAGAAGATGCAGAAGGGATTATGCAACTTCACAACGACGCGCTAGTGATATCTTTGCTTATACACAGGACTAAAGTAAATCGCGTATTAGTCTATCCAGGTAGTTCGGCCAACACAATCTGATCATGGGTTATAGAACAACTCGGGCTGATGGATCGAATTGTTCCTGCAGTTCGGGTACTCAATGGATTCAACATGGCATGTGAAACGAACAGTGGCAAAATAACATTGCCGATAAACACTACCGGTACCATTCGGGAGACAAAGTTCTACGTAATCGGTGGAGACATGAGGTACAATGCCCTGCTCGGGAGACCATGGATCCACGACATAAGAGCAGTGCCTTCGACACTACACCAAGTACTAAATTTCCATCATCCGATGGTATTATAACAGTTTACGGGGAGCAACCGGCTACGAAAGAGATGTTCACAGTAGAAGAAGTAACACCGGTACCAGCAGCTCATTCTCAAAGGTCAAATAGCAATCACAGGCATCATCCTCGGAAAACGAAGATGAACAAGTGTATCTCGAGGATGACAGCTACGGAATCCCCAGATCATTCGTCAGTCCCGATGAGTCCGATGCAACCAAATCGACAATCGAGGAACTCGAGCAAGTTTCACTCCTAGAAGACTCGCCAGATCGAAAGGTATACCTGGGCTCGGGCCTAAGTTCTGAGCTCAGGAAAAAACTTATCCAATTCCTTATAGCTAACGACGATTCCTTCGCTTGGTCCCACCTTGACATTATAGGTATACCACTGGAGATAACAACCCACAAGCTAAGCCTCGATCAGAAGTTCCGACCGGTCAAGCAAAAATGAAGGCCTCAATCCGAGATCAAACACGCATTCATCAAGGATGAGGTAACTAAGCTTCTAAAGATAGGGTCCATTCGGGAGGTTAAATACCCAGAATGGTTAGCAAACGTAGTAGTAGTCCCTAAAAAGGGGAATAAATTAAGAATGTGCGTAGATTATAAGGATTTAAACAAGGCATGCCCTAAAGATTCTTTCCCTTTATCCAACATCGATCTCATGATCGATGCTACCGCTAGCCATGAGACCCTTAGCTTTCTCTATGCTTACTCTGGCTATAACCAAATACGAATGGACCCGGATGACCAGGAAAAAACATCCTTCATCACTAAGTATGACACATACTATTACAACGTGATGCCATTCGGGTTAAATAACGCAGGAGCCACTTACCAACGCCTAGTAAACTGAATGTTTGAAAAACAACTAGGGAAAATGATAGAGGTTTATATTATTGATATGTTAGTTAAGTCCTTGCGAGCAGAGGACCATTTGAACCATTTGCAGGAAACATTCGACGTGCTGAAACAATACAACATGAAGCTGAACCCGGAGAAATGCGCGTTTGGTGTGGGCTCAGGCAAATTCCTCAGTTTGATGGTCTCGAATCGAGGAATAGAAATCAACTCCGAGAAGATCAAGGCTATCGAAGACATCACAGTTGTGGATAATGTAAAGGCTGTACAAAAGCTGACAGGTTGGATAGCCGCTTTGGGACGATTTATTTCGAGATTATCCGACAAAAGCCAGTGATTTTTCAATCTATTGAAAAACAAAAACAACTTCTCGTGGACCCTGGAGTGCCAACACGCGTTAGAAGAACTTAAACAGTGAGGCCAATGCCCTTGCCAATCTAGAATCATCGGTCGAAGATGATGAGATCGAATACGAAAAGGTCGTACAGCTCATGAGGTCGGTAGTGGAAGAAGGCCACGCCGAAATCAATTCAACAAGTCTGACTTGGGATTGGAGGAACAAATACATAGAGTATCTAAGGTACGGTAAGCTCCCCTCGGACCTAAAAGAATCAAGAACCTTGCGAACAAAGGCGGCTCGGTTCTGTTTATCCGGTGACGGAACCTTATTTAGAAGGACGTTTGGTGGCCCCCTCGCGATATGTCTCATACCGGGCGACACCGTATACATTTTAAGAGAAATACACGAAGGCACTTGCGGTAATCATTCTGGTGTCGAACCCCAGATCCGAAAAATAATCAGGGCCGATTATTATTGGATCGATATGGAAAAGGACGCAAAGGAGTTCGTTCGCAAATGTAACGAATGTCAAAGACATGGCCCGATGATCCATCAGCCCGGGGAAACGTTGCATTCGGTCTTATCACCATGGCCGTTCATGAAATGGGGAATGGATATCATCGGCCCTCTTCCCTACACACCAGGTAAGGCTCAATTTATTCTTTTTATGACTAATTATTTCTCCAAATGTGTTGAAGCGTAGGCATATGAGATGGTTAGGGAAAAAGAAGTGGTCGAGTTCATTTGGGATCACATCATATGTTGGTTTGGGATGCCATCAGAGATCGTGTGCGACAATGGGAAACAATTCATCGGCAGCAATGTGACGAAGTTCCTCGAAGATAACAAGATCAAAGGATCCTATCAACGCCCTATCATCCCAGTGACAATGGACAAAGCGAATCTACCAACAAAACCATACTTCAAAATCTCAAAATGAGGTTAACTGACGCGAAGGGGAAATGGAAAGAGATATTTCCTGAAGTCCTATGGGCGTATCGTACAACCGAGAAAACCAGCACCGGAGCCACCCCCTTCTCCCTAGTGTACGGTGCTGAAGCTTTGATACCGGTCGAAGTTGGTGAACCAAGTGTCAGGTTCCTCTATGCAACCGAGAAATCGAATCGCGAGGCTATGAATACGAACCTGGAACTATTGGAAGAAAGAAGAGAAGCAGCCCTTGTTCGATTGGCTGCCCAAAAACAAAAGATCAAAAGATACTACAACAGGAGAACCCATCTTCGACATTTCAACATCGGAGATCTAGTACTCAGGAAAGTCACAACCAACACTCGAGACCCGAACGAAGGGAAATTGGGACCGAATTGGGAAGGACCTTATTCCATAATAAAGATCACCGAAAAGGGATCGTACAAGCTCGGAACAATGGACGGCGTATAGCTGCCAAACAATTGAAGCATAAATCACTTCAAATGATACTACTATTGAGGTACGGTCTTTCACTCTTCATTTTTTGCTTGTTTTTATGTTACATCGACAAACTAAAACTTGCAGGTATCAAGTAAAGTAACCTCGAATGAGAAAGTACAAGACTTTAGGACTTAAAGCATGCATCACATTCTTTTTCCCTTCGACCGGTTTTGTCCCAAATTAGGTTTTACGGCAAGGTTTTTAACGAGGCAACCAGAAAACGTGCTAACTTAGATTTGAAGACCGATCGTATAACGAAGATAACAATATTCGGTGCTAAACTTCGATCGACCTCAAATATCAGAAGACTGCTTAGCTAGCTCAATTCGGGAAACTTCTCAAAGATCATTAAGAATCAATGTAAGGGTCAAACGGTCAAAGGAACCGTACCCAAATAGATTGATCTATCCCCTAAATAAATTGTACAAGCACATGAATATGAATAAAGTTCTCTTGCACCAATATTTTGTCTCCGAGCCCAAGGGCCGTTTCGATTTTCTTTGTTCAATCAAATACTGACATTATTCAAGGATTCATCTGAAAATCAAATTTAATCAAAGGGGAATAAGACCTACTAAGGCAAAACCCTGATTTCTTAAAAGGCTAAGGCCGTACCGGGTTAATGAAACTCGAAGGGGAATAACACCTACTAAGGCAAACCCCGATTTCTTAAAAGGCTGAGGCCGTACCAAGTTAATGAAACTCGAAGGGGGATAAGACCTACTAAGGCAAGCCCCGATTTCTTAAAAGGCTAAGGCCATGCTGAGTTAATGAAACTCGATAAAGAAATAATACCTATTGAGGCAAACCCCAAATCTTTACAAGGCTAAGGCCCTATCAAGTTAATCGAAGGAAAGAAAAGTCTACTAAGGCATATCCCAAAATTGGCTGAATCCAAACTGAGTTCGAAGAACAGAAAATTCACTAAGACGAACCATTGGTTCTAATAAAAGAATCGAAACAAGTCTAAAAAGAAAGGGAAAAACACTTTTATATATATATGCACAAGATATGTTTACAAAGGTGGGGACTTGATTACAAAAAAAAAAGGAGAAGAGAAAGAAGGCGCTTCATTCTGAGTTCTCGGAGTCATATTCTTCCGGGAAGGCTTGTTTTCTGGCTTCGGCTTCGATACTTTTGGCATCATCGATCTCGGTTGATAAATCTAAGCCCCGAGCTTGTATTTCCTTGAGAACGGATAGGCGAGTTTGACACTTAGTGTAATCACAAAATTTTTGATTGATCTTGAGCGGCCTCGGCGTCGGCCCTGTACTGGGCCACCAACTCATCGGCCTCATCCTTGGATGTAGCAACCTCATATCTCACCATCTGCAGCTCGTTGACCAAAACATCACGATCCGAGGGGAGCACGTCGACTTGGGATTGAAGCACGTCGGTGCTCTTAATCAGAGCCCCGATTTTCCCTTTTGCCTCCGATAGTTGGGTTTCCGATGAAATCGTTTGAGCTTGGAGGGCCTCCTTTTCCGAAGCCAGTAGATCCATCCTGGTTCTCCATTCATTGGCTTCTGCTTTGGCCTCACTTTCCTCAGATCGGAGTCGGGTTATTTGGTCGAGCTGCCGCCCCATCTGCTCGACTAAGTCAGAATTCTCTCTCTGTACAAAGTCCAGTTCAGCCCGAAGGTTCGACTTCTCCCCTTCGAGCCGCTCAGAACGCGCCGATTCTTCCCGTTGATGAAGAAAAGCCTCATGATGAAGCACCGAGGCCTGCAAGTACAAGAGAAAATATGGTAGTTAGTCGAAGTTTGAAATGCAAAATAGTGAACACCAGATAAGGTTTATCAGAAACTTACTTATTCAATGCTTGTTGAGCCTCATTGAACAAGCAAGGTACATCCACTTCGTTCATCGCAGCCTGATGCTCTTCGGTCACCAAACACCAAAGATAGCTAGCCACCCCTACAGGAGCAGAAAGGACCCTAGCATCTTCGGGAATGGTGAACGTTATTATCCCCTTTCGATCAGGATCTCAACTCGGAGTAGGAAATCTATCGACCAGCTTTGGACCGAAAGATGCCTTGCTCGTTCCAGTGGAGGGACTTTTCCTCGGTACTTCTAGATTGCCGAGCCCAAAAGTATCTTTAGCAGACGCCGAATCCACGCTGTCGAAGAAACCTTAGAAAGGGCCTTCCGGTTCATCGCTCCTGCCCGGGGAGTGTCCTTTTGCGGCTCAGGCCTCCTTTAAGGTCGCCTCTGAGAAAGAAGGGGAGTCTATCATTTAAATGGGACCCGAGACTCCCTGCGCGGCCCCTCTCACATCGGCGGAAGCCCCAGTTTTCGCCCCCATTTCGGGGCCCTCGACTCGATGGAGGTGTGTTTCATCAAAATCCTCGTCTTCCTCAGACTCATCTCTCAATCTATAAATTGTGTCCGAGTTCTTGTGCTTACGAGCTATCCTTTTCCTCGGTCTCTTTCTCTCGGGCTCGGAAGAACTGGGGACTTTTTTCCTCTTTTTCTCTTTCTCCTACTCTGAAGCAGGGGCTGGCAGAGAACCTCGCTACCAGGGGATGCTGGCCTCAATTCAATGTCCTTTGATAGACCGGCAAATGAAAAGTAAAGCAAATTAGAAATCGACAACATAAGACGCAGAGTTTAAACTTAATCGGTCTCACCATGATTTTTGGCCTCCCATCGACCCTTCGAGATCTCGCGCCAGGCACGTTCCGAATAAGTTCTTTGGGACACCACTTTTTTGACCCATTCTTTCAGGTGCATAATCGCGGCCGGCGTTCGAGATACAGCTACACCATGTGGAATTGGTTAGTGAAATAACGAAGGAAAAACATTGAACAAGTTGAAATATGGGATAGCACTTACGGTTCATGTTACACTTCTCAAGGAACGGCATGTCTTCAGCCGGAATCAGGTCCGATGTTTTCACTCGAACGAATCGGCTCATCCAACCTTGGTCCCTATCCTCATCAATGCTCGAGAAGGGGGCTTTGCTTGCCCGGCGAGCAAGTTTTATTAATCCCCCTCGGAAAATTCGGGGACTGTATAACCGCAGGAGATGATCGACGATGAAAGGGTGCCCATCGATCTTGCTTACAAAAAAGCAAAAGAGAATAACTATTCTCCAGACAGAAGGTGAATCTGGCCCAACGTTACCTCATACCTTTTGCAAAAGGCAATAATGATGGGGTCCAAAGGGCCCAACGTGAAGGGATAAGTGTAAACACTTAAGTAGCCCTCCACGTGGGTGGTGATTGCCTCTTTCGGTGCGGGAACAACCACGCATTTACCAACCTAGTTACAATGTTCTTTAACCTTGTCGATTATTTTGTCCGTAATCAAACAAATGTACCTATTGACCGGTTCGCACCGGCCCGGTACTGAAGAAGACTTCTCTACCTTAAAATTGGTACTGATCGAACACCCAGTCGGTACGCACGCTTTCAAAGGAGGTTCTATCGCAGTTTCCTCAACAACAACAGGCTGAGGATCTTCAGTAGATTGAGAAGAAGAAAGGGTCTGTTTATGGGGGACGGATTTAGAGGTTTTTGCCATTGTTGATTAGAAGCTAAAGAAGCTAATAAATGCAGGAATGAGATAAGAATAAAAGGGAGAATCACTTGAGGGAAAACTCAGAGAACTTGAAGAAAAGAATGTTCAGATATCGCAAACTCTTGAAACTGAAGACAAAGAAGGCTATTTATACCCCCTCAATGGCGGCGGTTCGCGTCCCAAAACGAGAGAGCATTAATTAACACATGCAGACGTTGCAGAGGTTTGTCCCCAGTTTGTCTCTGAAGAGACGTTTTTGATACGTACCACGTACGTCATAATGCCACATCATTTATCAATGTTATATTTCATTTCTGTTGATATGAAGCCCCAAATTCCATGTCACGCGCGCCATAAGTATGTCTTCATTTGACTTAATCAAAAAGTTGCGGCTCATGTCGTTTTTCATCATTACTCTCCAAAAAACGAGGGGACTTTCTGTATGGGGTCGAACTTGGACCGCTTGTGTAGGAATAAATCGGATTCGAATTTATACGGTTGGTGTCAATTATAACTACTGCTCGATAGGCCGGGATCGAGGCATCAAGGATCGAAGATCGAGACCGAGCATCATCAAATCGGAACTCGAAGCCATGATACCTGAGATGAGATCGTTGAGGTCGATTAGGATAAAATGTCCTAGGGTAAAATTATCATATTTGCATAACGGAAGGACCAGAAATCTCGTGATACGTAAATATCTCGGCCGGAATCACAGCGGAAATCAGCAAGGACGTTGAAATCAGTAAATCAAGGGATATTTTACCTTGTAAATAGATTTTTACCTTCTATAAGAATTATTCCCCTCCCTATATAAAGGGGTAGCGCAATTGTAAAAGGCATCTCAGAAAATAATTATCAATATACAGAAAAAAAGCCTACTCTTATTATTTCTTTATTCATTTGATTCATATTTGTCCATCTTAAGGAAATCAATCGAGGCCAAGCTATTCTAGACTTGTGGTTTGCATTCTCTTTTAATTTATTTACTGAATTTAGTCTCTATTCTATTATTCATTATTTGTATCAAACCAAATCACGTGTCCTTAAAATCACATACAAA
Organism: Nicotiana obtusifolia; assembly: GCA_002018475.1. Lineage (NCBI taxonomy): Eukaryota > Viridiplantae > Streptophyta > Magnoliopsida > Solanales > Solanaceae > Nicotiana > Nicotiana obtusifolia. The sequence continues at coordinate 123,750 of MCJB01040811.1, read as the reverse complement.
TTTAACTGTTATCCGAAGCCAAAGGTAAACAGATACCATACAGCAACAAGCGAATATTTATTTTTATTTTATATTTTTACCAACGCACGAATATGTATGAGAAGTTTGACGCTTCGGGATTATGATGATTCCACTCTTTAATGACGCCATCGTAGGTAGCTGTTTGTTAAAAGGTGGGCATGAGGCAGAGCATTTTACTCAATATAAGGTAAGGCATAAATCTTGAAATATGAGGCGTAAACCTCATATATCTTCCAATATTTTATTTTATAAATTAATAAAATAACATAATAACTTTAAAAATATACATAACGTACATTAAAAGTTAAAAAAAATTAAAAAGAATTTTAAAAACTCATAAGAAATAAATATCTAGGATTTTTTTTATGCATATAAATAATGGAATAGTGTAAAAGTTACAGTGAGATAAAAATCAACTATAAAGTCTTATCTTTTCAAATGATTAATAATCATAATTTCTTAAAAAATATTATCGAATTACATTTTTTCTCTTTAAAGTCATAATAAACTTTACCATATTTTGCGGAACATCAATATTGTTGAAGTCTTCAGACATGACGTACATTTTTAGCATTTTTAACACAAGAACATCCCGCTGTTCATCCAGAGTCGTCAAAAAGTCCTGCAGAGTTTCATCGTCTTCGATGATAAACTCGGCATAACAAGCAACCCCTTGTGGAGTAAGCGAATAAGGATATCTTCCGGTTACCTTAATATTAACCGAACGTTTACTCATACTCATTCTTTACAAATCAAAAATACAAATATGTCGTACTCTAATGTGAGTGAAAACTTAACACTACTCTGTGGAGAACAACTATAGTGTACTAAGTTATTCTCCATCACAACCTCACTATCCCAATATAATACAACCCTAATTTTCGCTCTTCAGACATTCTAGAAAAATTCAACAAATATTGACGAACATAAAGTGATATAAAGAATGCTAAAGAATAAGTTTTTCAGAATGAATTTTTGAAGAACAAATCTTGTACCTTAAGTAAGCAAATATCCAATGTGAGAGGATGGCAATTGGTGAGTATAGCGCATTTATTATATGTGTTGTACATATAGCACATATAATATATGCGCTATACTCATCAATTATTATGGGTCAGCAAATACTAAGCATAACGCATGTATTTCATGTGCTATACTCATCAATTATTATGGGTCAGCAAATACTAAGCATAACGCATGTATTTCATGCGTTATATATAAAAATGTCATCAACCTTCTTTTTCACCTATTTTTGTGTCTTGAGAAATTGCGACGCAGGATTTTTCGTAAGCGGTGTCACAATTTTAAATAGTGAATGACTAACAATTCACATTAACAATATCACATTTAAAAAAAAATACCGTTCAAATCATAATAATAAACTATAATTCAGGTATATCACTACAACTCTTATTTTTATTTTTAGAAATGTATCAAAATAACCTCATTAGGAATAAAATCTTTTTTTTTATATATATATAAAGAACCAAAAAGTTACACATAAAATTTATCATTTATTTGATTCCACAAATCGTTCTTAATCGATTTTATACTGAGAGAGAAGATGAAAGGAGAAAAAGAAGATTAGAAAAAACTTGGAATATCAACAAAATAATTTATTATCACTAGATTAAACAAATTTGACTTTTGACTTATTAGATCAATGCTCTCTCATAACACTAATAGGTCAGTCAATCAATCTTCTCCGAACACTTCTTTTAATTCGTAGTTGACGCTCAAAAAAATTAAAACAGAAAATGAAGCAGCCTAGTTTAGAACCTATGACATCTCCCGAACATCTGCAGTGCTTGACCAAATGTGCTACATAGCCAATGTGACAAGTGGTGTCATGTTTACTGTATTTAACCTATTTCTGTTTTCGCATTTTAATTACATATACATGTTTAGTAAAGTTTTCCAGCGAGGCGGTGTCACAGGGCACCGCTTGGCCTAAGGTAGATCCGCCTCTAGCCTTGAGTCAAATTTTGCTTTATTTTGGTTTCGGACTCCCAGCATGACTAATACACTCTATTCAACATTATTTTTATATACTCTAGCAAACGACCCCTTATAGTTTTGACCGTGACCTATCAACTACAGCCCAGCAAGTACAAGTTTGCATCAATTAATTATGTGAAGAACTATTGTTGACAAAAATTGATCTGTTAACTATCGTAAACATAAAAACATTTCCACCCACCAAATTTATTACGGTTGTTATATTCAGAAATCTACTTAGTTTCATTTTGAATAAAAATAAATTTTAAAAAATTGGATGACCTGTTTACCCTCAAAATCGGGCAACAATTGAATTTATAAGTGGTTTTAAGGATAAGTAGATTAATTTGACACAAAGAGATAGATTGAACTATAAGTGAAGTAAGCAATAATAAAGTAAATTCAAACCGTGTGACTTGAACAGTTATAGCCTTGAGAAACAGACCTCACTCGAACTGAATATGATCGAAATAATGTCAAATATGGAAGAACAGTAGCTGGTAGAGATAAAATAATATTATAAGACTTTTGGTATGCGTGTTATAACGTGTTTTACAAATAATCATACCCCCTTTATATAGGAGAGGAGTCCTACTTCAGGTACAACTCTATATAAGGTAAAAAATCTCATGATTTGCTAATTAAGCGGTTCCATTGATACGTGCCGAGATTTCCGCCGTGATGCGCGACCTGTCACGGAATTTTGGCCTTTCGTTATTTTGGTTCTATGATGTTCTCTTGAGCTAATTTGGAGTCGGAGTCAGTCCAGGGTTGGTCACGGACACAGCAATCTTTGAAGGCGCATGTTCTAACCTCGTACCTATGTTCGATAGAATTCAGGGACGATCTTCAACCCATTATGTTTCACCCACGGTCTGTCATGCAATAGGCGAGCTCAGTTTCTACCATATACAAATAGTCCCCTCATATTTGGGAGAGTAAATGACGAGAAACAATATGAGCCTCGGATTCTCACTATACAAGCTTCTGATTCCCACTCTGATAAATGGTGACAAATTCATGACGTAAGTGATAAGAATAGTTGAAACGTCCCATCGGTCCAGTCTTCAAGACATTAAATGTGTGTCAATTAACGGTCTGTCGCTTCAAGATATGAACCGCCATTTGAGAAAACAATAAATACCCCTTTTCATCCATTCATTAGAACTTTTACATTCAAACATTTGCACTTGTGTTTTTAAGAAAACTTCATCACTCTCATCTTCAAACTTCTTCCCTTCTAGTTTTCTGAAAGCTTCACAAGTTATCTACTAATTACGCCTCCTCTTTCATCAACACCTTCCTTTCTCCTCTGTTTAGAAGCAATAGCAAAGACTTCAAAATCCGTTCCTCAAAAAGAAAACCTTTCTTCCTCTAGACGGACTAAAAATGTTTCGTTTGTTCCACTAAGGAGCCGACACCAAAACCCCCTCTAAATGTGTTCATCCCTGCGGGGTGCCCAACTGGAGCCTCTTTCAAGGTTGAGAAAACTTCCTCGGTACCGGGTCGGTACGAGCCGGTCTCGAGATACATATGTTCGACCTCCGACAATATCCTCGAGAAAGTCAAGGATGACTGCAACTGGGATGATAAGCTTGTAGTGGTCCCTACCCCCGAGGAATCGATCACCACCCACGTGGAGGGGTTTTTAAGTGTTTACACTTACCCTTTCACGCTAGGTCCTTTAGATCCAGTTGTCATAGCCTTTTGCAAAAGCTACAAGGTGACTCTCGGGCAGATTTATCCTTCATTTTGTAGGATTGTAATTCTTCTTCGCTTCTTCGTAAGCAAACTCGAGGGATGTCCCTTTACCATCAGTCACCTTATGCGCCTGTATAGTCCCACTCTATCGATTGGGGCTATTAAAGCATGCCCGTCGGGCCGGCAAGGCCGTATTCTCGAGAATCGACGAGGATCGGGACCGATGTTGGTTGGGTCGATTAGTTCGAGTGAAGACCTTTGACTTAATCCCATTTGAGAACATGCCATTTCCAGAGAAATGGAACATGAAGCGTAAGTAAAACTTTGCATTTAATTTTTTGTTCATTAGTCCTTGTGATGCAACTATTGCTCGGATGCTGGATGCAGTACCTCGACTCAAGGAGTGGGTCGAGGGCATCGTGTCACAAAAACCCTAATCTGAGCGCGCGTGCAACGAACTTTTGAAGGGTTGGAGAGAGGCTTATTCTCATGGAGAGATTTCTCCTCTAATTTACATTTGATCTTATTTTTACGCCGTCGAATTCTAACTTGTTTCACTTTCCCTTAGCAGGTTTATCAAAATATGTTGAGAAGAAGCCTCCGATTGGTGATGACGACACATTCACCGAGCCCCTGCTCCGAAGTAGGATAAAGAAAAAAGAAAAAAAAAAGCTCTGAGCTCTTCGGGCCACGAGAAGAAGAAAATGAGGAGGCGACTAGTGCGAAAATCTAAAAAAAATTCCAGCGCCCGAGAACTCCCATCGGACTCACTCCATCAGTTGGATGAGTTCGAAGACGAAGAAGAAGACTCTGATTTGATAACCCACGTGAGGAGCGGTACCGAGCTGCCTAAAACCAGGGAGGCCGATGGAGAGGCAATGGCCGATGCCTCTGAAATTGAGAGTGTCGAACCCGTTTTGCCCCGAGCTAAGGAGGTTGACAGAGAGACCGTGGCTACTGCTTCTGGGGAAGACGGTAATATACCGAAGGACTTCCTTGGGGTGATAGATCTTTCTGGGTCACCATCATTCACCGACTCGATGATAAATGAAGCCCAGATGCTGAAAGGGCACCCAAACGAAGGGCCTCAAGGGGCGACAAATTCCTTCAACAACTTCTTTGATGGTATGGATTCTACAACCTCGGAGGATGTCACCCGGTTAGGTGATTTATCGATGCCAAAGAAGATGCCGTCTTCGGGAATCAGCGGATCTTCTTCGAGTCCAAGATTGGTAGACCGGTTCCCAGCCCCAAGCGCAGATCCTGACCGAAAACGATCAGTCATCAAATCTATACCAGAGGATGCCCGGGTTCTCTCCGCCCCTATGGGGATTGCCAGCCATCTCCGATGCTTGGTGACCGAAGAGGATCGGGCCACAATGGATGAGGTAGACTCCCCTTGTATTTTTAACGAGGCTCAACAGGCACTGAATCAGGTAACTTCGAAACCCTTTTTGTTGTGTACTTAGATTAAATCGTGAACAATCATAACATTCTTCTTTGTGTTTGCAGGCCTAAGTGCTTCACCAAGAAATGTTTCTCCGATATCGAGAAGAGTTGAACCAACACGAGGTCGAGATTCGGGAGCTTACTAAGAAAAGGGATGCTTACAAGCTCCTTACTGAGAAGTTCCAGGCCGAGTTAGAAGCAGCCCGGAAGAAGCATGCCAACCTGGTCGAGCAGGTAAGACGAGTATTTGAACTTAGTGACAACGATTCAGACACAGTGGCTAACGACCCGAACTCGGAGGTTCAAAAGAGACTTGACCCGATCGAGCATCTCCACGCGAAAGTGGACAGGTTGAAAGCTGAGGCCAAAGAATGGAAGAAAAATATGGACCGCCTAGCCTCGAAAAAGGAAACTGCCTGAGAACAACTGGCTTCGACTGAGGTCCAACTCTGGGCTGCAAAAGAAAAGGCCTTGGTACAGGCCGAAATGATAGAGGAGCTCCATTCTCAACTCAGCTTGACAGTATCCGGCCAAGAATATCTAGCGAAGGAACTTGAGGTGGCCAAGTCGGAGATTGTTGTGGTTAAAGGCCGAGGCTGGTGAGTGGGTGGACCAGCATAAGGCCGATGCCGAGGCGGCTCAGGACCAAGTGAGAAACTTGGTGGAGCATATGAAGTGGCAATCCGAAGGGAGGCCCTCGAGGGAGTTCGAGCTCAAGGTTTTGACCTGCTGGCTGAGATCGAGAAAGCCAAGATATCCGAAACCCCGGCCAGAAAGCTGGCTTACCCCGAGGAGGAAGATTTCGAGGGTCTGAAGATTCGGGCGAGCTCGAAGATAGCGGAGATCCCGAAGGTGATGACGCGGCCCCCGGAGAGACTAGACCACTTAGGTTCTTTCAGATTTGTATTTTTGTTCAGGCCGTTCAGCCTTTGTAAAAATTTTCATCGGGCTGTTTGGCACTTGTAAAATAAATTTTGTATACACATATAAGGCTTTCTTTCCCTTTCGTGGCTTTTGAATTTTTCCCTTGGCTTTATTATTTATATTCACAAAGATCGAAAATGCCATAACACGAAATAATTAGGTTATGTTCGATGATTGAAACAAACCTTGCCTTTACATTATTCTGTTTTAAGGCATTTTGGGGGTTCGGTGTTACCAAAAACTTCCTCCCAAAGTATGTAATTGAGATTATAGTTCGCCGAGGGTAGTCTTTAGAACTGGTTATGAAAATTTTCTTTTTGAATGCCTTGTTCTTATTACGGGTCTCAGACGTCTCCGAGCCGTGTTTATATGGTCGTAGCCTTTTAATTCAGGTGTCATCCAGTGGGCTTGCTTTCGCGAGTTATCCAGGCTTGCCTAAGATAACAGTCCCCAAGTTGATCAGGATGACCGTGGCCTTTAAAATTCTGGGGTTGCCTAATAGATCTTATTCCCCCGAGGTCTAATAGCTTGGACCATTCGAGTTTGTTTTCGGATGACAGTCCCCGAGTGAGAGAGTGATTGTTCGATCTAAGCGGCCCTTGGGCTCGTCACCTTTCAAGGATTGGAAGTAGGGAATTCCTTAAGAAATGTAAATAAGAAATTTCTAAAAGACAAGATGATTGCAAGAAAAAAACTTCTCTCTGTTCTTGTGTAAAACAGTCATACATGTGTACATGCTTTATGCTAGGGCTCGAGCAATCTATGCGGGCACGGTTCGTTTGACTGTTTGGCCCTTACAATAAATCCTACCTATCGAGGCCCTTCCACCACAAGGTAATTTCCTTGCTAAAGTCGATATTTGAGGGTAATGTCACCCCCCTCCCCGAGTATTCGAAGTTGATCATAGAGAGAAGATTTGATTACTGTTAATGTGATCTTCAACACTGATTGATGATCGATCTTTGATTCTAAGTTAGTACGATCCACTGTTGCCTCATTAGAAACCTTGCCGAAAAACCCATTTGGGACAAAACCGATTCAAGAAAAAAAATAATGCAACGCATGCTTTCAGACCTAAAACTTTGTACTGTTACTTGTCGGTCACCTGCAAGTGATAGTCCAAAATATAAATAAAAGAAAATGAATGGGGTCGTACTTTAGCAGTAATATCATTTTAGGTGAGTTATATTCCAATTGCTAAGTAGTTGTTCACCGTTCATCATTCCGAGCTTGTAGGATCCTTTTTTGGTGATTTCGACGATATGATACGATCCTTCCCAGTTCGGTCCCAACTTTTCCTCGCTCGGGTTTCAGGTGTTTAGTGTGACCTTTCTTAGCTCTAAGTCCTCAACGTTGAAGTATCGAATTTTGGCCCTTCTATTGTAATATCTCTCCATCTGTTGCTTTTGGGAAGCCAACCGAACAAGAGCGGTTTCGCGCCTTTCATCTAACACTTCCAAGCTCGTATTCATTGCCTCATCATTTGATTCCTTTGTTTCATATCGGAATCTGATACTTGGTTCTTCGATTTCGACCGGTATTAGAGCTTCGGCGCCGTAAACTTATGAGAACGGAGTGACCCGGTACTGGACTTTGAGGTCGTACGGTATGACCATAGGACTTTGGGTAGGATTTCCTTCCACCTTCCTTTGGCATTGGTTAACATCTTTTTGAGATTTTGGAGTATGGTTTTGTTGGTCGATTCGGCTTGTCCATTCTCACTAGGGTGATAAGGTGGTGACAGGATCCCTTTGATCTTATGATCCTCGAGAAACTAGGTCACTTTGTTGCCGATAAAGTTTTTCCCGTTGTCACAAACGATTTCGGATGGCATTCCGAACCGACAAAAGATATGGTCCCAAATGAAGTCGATGACCTCATTTTCCCTGACTTTCTCATATACCTGGGCTTCCACTCACTTAGAAAAATAATTAGTCATAAACAATAAAAATTGATCCTTACCTGGTGCCCACGGAAGGGGGCCAACGATGTCCATTTCCCACTTCATGAACGGATAAAACCGAGTGGAGCAGCTCCCCGGGTCGATGGATAATTGGAGCGTGTCTTTGGCATTCATCACATTTTTGAGCGAACTCCTTTGCGTCTTTTTCCATGTCGATCCAATAAAAACCGGCTCTCATTATGTTTTGAACTAGCAATTCGGCGCCCGAATGATTTCCACAGGTACCTTCGTGGATTTCCCTCAAACATACTCAGTATCGCCCGGCCCTAGACCTATTGTAAGTGGGCCATCAAATGTTCTTCTGAACAAGGTTCCATCCTCAGACAGGCTAAATCGGGCCGCCTTTGTATGCAGGGCCCTCGACTCTTTTTGATCCAAGGGCAGTTTATTGAATCTGAGATATTCTACGTACTTATTCCTCCAGTCCCAAGTTAGGGTCGTTGAGTTGATCTCGGTGTGACCTTCTTCCACCACTGATCTCATAAGTTGTTCGATATCTCCCGAGTTGAACTCGTCATCTTTGACCGAAGACCCAAAGTTAGCGAGGGCATCATCCTCGTTGTTTTGATCCTGAGGTACGTGTTGCAAAGTCCATTCTTTGAACCGATGTAATGTCACCTATAATTTGTCCAAGTATCTTTGCATTCGTTTCTCTTTGACCTAGAATGTTCCATTGACTTGGTTTACCATAAGAGGGAGTCGCACTTGGCTTCGATCACTTCCACCCCAAGCTCTTGACTAGTTCAAGGCCTGCAATAATGGCCTCGTATTCGGCCTTATTGTTAGTCAATTTCACAGTCTTAATAGATTGTCTAATTATATTACTTGTTGGTGGCTTTAATATAATGCCAAGTCCATACCCTTTTGTGTTTGAGGCGCCATCCATGAAGAGGGTCCAGATTCCCAACGAAGTTCCTCAATTGATCAACAACTCTCTTTCGACCTTGGGTATTAGGGCCAGTGTAAATTCGGCCACAAAGTCTGCCAAAATTTGAGACTTAATCGCGGTCCGAGATTGATACTCAATATCGTACCCACTTATTTCTATGGACCATTTGGCCAGTAGGCCCGAGAGTTTGGGCTTATGTATAACGTTCCTCAATGGGTAAGTAGTTACGACAAATATGGGATGATATTGGAAGTACGGTTTAGCTTCCTAGAGGCGCTTAACAAAGCGAGCACTAGTTTCTTGCAAATGTCTTAAATGGTCCTCTGCTCGCGAGGACTTAACTAACATGTCATCAATATAAACCTCCATTGGCTTTCCTATTTGTTTCTCGAACATCCAATTTACTAAGCGTTGGGATGTGGCACCAGTATTTTTTAATCCAAACGACATTACGTTATAACAATACGTGTCATACTTAGTGATGAAGGAAGTTTTTTCCTGATCACCCGAGTCCATCTGTATTTGGTTGTACCTGAAATAGGCGTCGAGAAAACTGAGGGTCTCGTGGCCGGCTGTGGCATCGATCATACAGTCGATGTTGGGCAAAGAAAAAGAGTCTTTGGGGCATGCTTTATTCAAATCTTTATAGTCTACACACATTCTTAACTTATTCCATTTTTTAGGGACTACCCCTATATTTACTAACCAATCCGAGTATTTGACCTCCCGAATAGACCTTATTTTAAGGAGTTTAGATACCTCATCCTTGAAGAAATCATGCTTGATCTCGAACTGGGGTCTCCTCTTTTGTTTAACGATGAAACTTCGGGTCAAGGCTCAGCTTGTGAGTGGTTATCTCTGGTGAGATACCTGTCATATCGAGGTGGTACCAAGCGAAACAATCTTCGTTAGTTATAAGAAATTGAATGAGTTTTACCCTGAGCTTGGAGCTTAGCCCCGTGCCCAGGTATACCTTTCGATCGGGCAAGTTTTCTCGTAGTATGACTTGTTCCAGTGCCTCGACCGTCAATTTAGTGGCGTCGAAATCATCGGGGGCTATAAAACATCTAGGAATCCCATAATCAGCATCCTCGACTTCCACTTGTTTGTTCGAATCTGCCGAAGATGGTATCAGTGATTGCTATTTTTCCCCATTTTTTGACCACCTGGATTGGGCCCTTCGATGTTGAAATTATAGATGCCAGTGTCACCTCTTCAACCGCAAACATTTTTTTTGCAGTCGGTTGTTCCCCCTTAAACTATTTTAAATCTGTCAGGTGTTGGGAATTTCAATGTCTGGTGCAGCGTTGAAGGCACCACCCTCATGTTGTGGATCCATGGCCTTCCCAATAGAGTGTTTGTATCTCATGTCCCCTTCGATCACATAAAATTTGGTTTCCTAGATGGTCCCTGCGGTGTTTACTAGTAATGTTATTTCGCCTTTAATGGTCTCACAAGCCATGTTGAATCCGTTTAGAACTCGAACTGTAGGCACGACTCAGCCTTGAAAATCGAGCTGTTCCACAACCCTTGGTCGAATGATGTTTGCTGAGCTACCTGGATTAATTAACACACGTTTAACCCAAATTTTATTCACGAGCACAGATATTACCAGTGCATCATTGTGGGGTTGCATGATCCCTTCCGCATCTTCATCGTTGAAAGATAAAGTTCCTTCCAATATGTAGTCCCGAGTTCGTTTCTCCTTAGTGATGGATACTTTGGTGCGTTTCAATGTTGGCCCCTGTGGGATATCAACTCCTCCGATGATCATGTTAATGACATGTTGAGGTTCTTCTTGTTCTGCCTGTTTGATATAATCCTTATTCCTGAAATGATTCTTGGCTAGGTCGCTCAAGATCTCCTGAAGGTGCCCATTGTTGAATAGGCAAGCTACTTCCTCTCTATGCTGTTGACAATCCTCCGTTATGTGACCATGAGTGCCGTGATATTTGCATATCTGGTTAGGATCCCTTTGGGTTGGATTATACTTTAGGGGTCGAGGCCATTTGGTATCTTTGATGCACCCTATAGCCGATAAAATGGCGGCAGTATCGATATTAAAGTTGTATTCCGATAGCCTTGGTGCGTCTTTAGACCTGTCGAGGCCATTTTTGGTCATATGTCCCCAGCTGCTTTGACCTCGGTCGTTCCTCCTTTCCTTTCCCATGTGGTTTCGCCCCAACCCACTGCTTCTCCGATCTCCGTTATATGGTTGATACTTATCCCTATTTGGCCTCGATTCACGATCGATTTCTCTGTTGACTATGTCGAAAGTCCTGACCGGATAAACAGACCCCGAAGGGGTTCGAGTTGATCATCTTCGACTCTAATTTTTGACTGATACCGGTTATGCACGTCGACCCATGTAATAGCCGGATATTCTATTAAGTTTTACTTCAACTGCTGTGAAGCCACTAAGCTTCGAATATTAAGCCCCTGAGTAAAAGCTTTAACAGCCCAATCATCAGCAACCGGTGGCAGGTCCATCCGTTCCATTTGGAATCGAGATACAAATTCTCTAAGAATTTCATTATCCTTTTGCCTCACATTGAAGAGGTCCGACTTCCTGGTTTCGATCTTGATAGCCCCAGTGTGTGCTTTCACAAAAGAGTCTGCTACCATAGCAAATGAGTCAATAGAACTGGGGAGTAAGTTGTGATACCATATCATAGCTCTCTTTGACAAGCTTTCTCCGAATTTCTTCAATAAGACGGACTCGATCTCATGATCCTCCAAGTCGTTTCCTTTGATGGCGCATGTGTATGAAGTGACGTGCTCTTGGGTCAGTTGTTCCATTGTACATAGGAATCTCAGGCATGTAGAATTTTTTGGCGATCGGCTTCAGAGCCGCACTTGGAGGGAAAGGTTTCTATACAAACTTCTTAGAATCCAAGCATTTCAGTATCAGCAGCGCTCCCGGGATTTGGTCGACCCTAGAATTGTAGGTTTCGACCTTTTTGTTGTTTGATTCGATTTTCTTTTCCCCTGATTCTATTCGTTTTGTCAACTCCTCGAGCATTTTTATGATCTCGGGGTTACTACCCGGCTCGTTTCCACTCGACCTTTCCGTGGCCGGTTCTTCCCTGTAAGTGATTTCTCGAGATGGGCCGGGCTCGATCCTGCTCTGTATGCGGCTCTAATTTTGTAACAGAGCTATTGCCGCCTGTTGAGCTTGCAAAATTTCAAAGATCATCCGCAGATTGATCTCGTCTCCTCCACTGCTTTGAGTATTTTGTGCAGTCGACTGAGCTCCGCGTCGGATGCTATTCTCGGGGTCGGTAGGCGAATTTACATCGATAGCCACATGCGAATTAGCGTCAATCGGATCTGCAATTGAAAATCCAGCGGGATCAGCAGGCGATATCTCGTTACCGGGCTCTATGTTGTAATTTTCACCTCGGTGACCGGACTCTTTGTCAACATGCAGAGGTGCTGATTGAGAGTTTGAAATTTTTGTATTTTTGCTGGAATCAAAGACACTTCAAATAGCAAGTGTAAAGCAGTGTGTGTTATGGATATTTGTATCAAATAACCACTATTATCCTTAGCCCCACAATGGGCGCCAAACTATTTACCCTCAAAATCAGATAACAATTGAATTTATAAGTGGTGTTAAGGATACATAGATTAATTTGACACAAAGCGATAGATTGAACTATAAGTAAAGCAAACAATAATAAAGTAAATTCAAACCAAGTGACTTGAACAGTTATAGCCTTGAGAAATAGACCTCACTCGAACTGAATATGATCCAAACAATGTCTAATACGGAAGAACAGTAGCTGGTAGAAAGAAAATAATATTATAAGACTTTTGGGATGCGTGTTGCAATATGTTTTACAAATAATCAGACTCCCTTTATATAGGAGGAGAGTCCTACTTTAAGTACAACCCTATATAAGGTAAAAAATCTCATGATTTGCTAATGAAGCGGTTCCATTGAGACGTGCCGAGATTCCCGCCGTGATACGTGATCGGTTACGGATATTTCGGCCTTCCGTTATTTTGGTGTGATGATGTTCTCTCGAGCTAATTCGGAGTCGGAATCAATTCCAAGATTACGGACTCGATAATCTTTAAAGACGCATATTCTAATCTTATACCTAAATTCGATGAAATCCAGAATCAATCTTCTAACCCACTATGTTTTATTCCTGGCTAGTCATGCAGCTCCAAAAGCTGATTCTTTGTTTCTAGTCTTTATCAATGTTTGTTGGTTTATGTGGTCTTATTAGAAAGAGCAAACAAATAATCTAAGCAATATAGATTCGATTCTGGGGGCCCACGGTGTTTGAATATCCAACCAAGACAATTATATTTGTCCGATAGCAGTATACAACTGAGCAGACTGTAGAGATTGGGATATCCATCTGATTTTCTCAAGACAGAGCCTCGGTCTCACTAACAAGCGCCCGCTCGTGACTCCTGGAAGAAAAGTCGTGCGGCCCACTGCCGCTTAATCTATAACGATTAACGACCAGCTTTCATTTCTTTATCCAACAACATCATTCTCCTCCTTCCTATTTTCTATTAATTCTACACTGGTGGATTATTGACAGCCTCGAATTAACTAAGATTGTTGAACTATTAGACATCAATATCTTTAACTTTTACTAGCAATACAGAATGCTATAGAACTTACATGACAAGATATTGTAGACATTCGTTTACTACATATATTAGGCATATCATTTGAAAAGTATTTTCTTTTCAATTTATATGACATAATTTGAGTTGACACAAAATTTTAAAAAATAAATTTTTTTAAAAACTTGAGATCTTATGCATATCATAACTTATGTGTGACGACAAGAATTTCGAAATTCATAATTTTAAATATCTCATAATATTATGTTGATATAAATACTTCCTATTAAGAATAAAATGAGTAATTTAGAATTAAGTTATTTATAAATATATAAATATCTTAGTATTTTTTTAAATGGGCTAATAAAAAAATAATATAAATAAAATAAATAAGTGAGAATCTTAAAAATGAATGGGGCAGAGTCTAAATACAAAGTTTATTTATTACTAATAATCAGAATATACACACCTAGGATCAACGAAGGAGTATTTCTGTTCACCTTTTTCCTCAGAAAATCACCAAGACACTCGTGGAAGAAAGTTGGCAATGAAATTCGGTGACGTTATTTATATAATTGGCAATGTTTGAATTAGATAACTCCTTACTTAGTCATATTCTGGGCAAAGAAAAATTTGGCCGGCTTTATCCATTGAAAAGTCCAAACAAGTCAATCAATGACCTTAAGAATCACATGTGGCAATGACTCACGTTCGGCTACCTAATTTTATCCATTCAAGGTCTGGACTTTCCACAACGCACCAACTCTTATTTTCCACCGAAAATATTTGTCGGACTTATTGTACGCATCACAAATGTTTTATCTAAACTTTATAGACATCAGAGATGAGTTAAGAAACCGATGTTTAGTAAATGCCCCTCTGTATTGTTTTGATCATACATTTTATTCTGAGTTTATTGCTCAAAACCATATTGATTTTGAAGTGCTTTAGTACATTCTAAAATGTTCTATCATTTGTAATTAGAGCAACAAGCAGGCAATAATCAGCAGCGTACTCGGGGCCCACCTCATTGACAATTGATAGGTCGATAACAATATTTAAATATTGATTAAAAAGCTAGCAAGTATATGGAGTAAGGTTAGGTATTCATAAAAGAAGGGAAATGATTATGGCCATAAATGATGACGTCATTTATTTCAGTCAAATATTTTCATTGAAAGAACATTATGAGAATATGAAATGACCAAATAATAGAAAAAGATGTTGTAAAAGCAGAAAAGAACTAAAACGGAAGATTTGACAATTGAGAGAAGTAGTCCGGCTATTCAGTAACGGACATCTTCGAGAATTTTTGAGCGATCGAGCAAAAAATTACTTCGGAAACAGGAATCTTGACAAACAGACAGGCCAGGAAAAAATTCAACATATAATCAACATGATTATCGGTGGAGTCGATACCCCTCGAGGGCCGATGTTGAAACGTACCAAAATATTCATTACTACCGAAAAGTGCACTCGGGATTACACGCTAGAGGGAGCTTTATCTGTTAACGACGAGGATGCAGAAGGAATTGTACAAACCCACAATGACGCACTGGTCTGTACTCATACATAAAGTTAGAGTAAAACGTGTGTTAATCGATCCAGGTAGCTCGACCAATATAATCCGATCGTGGGTCATGGAGCAACTCGGCTTGTTAGACCGGATCGTTCCTATAGTCCGAGTACTTAACTGGTTCAATATGGCATGTGAGACCACCAAGGGTGAGATAACATTGCCAATAAATACTGTTGGAACCATTCGAGAAATAAAGTTTTGTGTGATCAGAGGGGACATGAGATACAATGCTTTGTTCGGGAGGCCATGGATCCATGACATGAGAGCGGTGCCTTCGACATTGCACCAGGTGTTGAAATTTACGACGCCCGATGGAGTTAAAATAATTTACGGGGAGCAACCAGCTGCGAAAGAAATATTCGCGGTGGAAGAAGTGATGCCAACACCAACGGTTCCAAACCAAGAGATCGAGAGCAAGGCAAAATAGCAATCACAGATACCATCTTCGGCAAACGTGGATAAACAAGTATATATCGAGGATGATGATTATGGGATTCCCAGATCTTTTATCACCCCCGATAATTCCAATGCCACTAAATCGACTGTCGAGGAACTGAACGAGTTACGCTGCGAGAAGACTTGCCCGAACGAAAGGTATACCTGGGCTCGGGGTTGAGCTTCGAGCTTAGGACAAAACTTTTTCGATTCCTTACAACTAACGAAGACTGCTTCGCTTGGTCCCACCTTGATATAACAGGCATACCGTCGGAGATAACCACTTACAAGTTGAGCTTGGATCCGAAGTTCCATCCGGTCAAACAAAAAAGGAGGCCTCAGTCCGAGTCAAACATGCATTCATCAAGGATGAGGTAACTAAACATCTAAAAATTGGGTCTATTCGGGAGGTTAAATACCCGGATTGATTGGCAAACATAGTGGTAGTCCCTAAGTAAGGGAATAAATTAAGAATGTACGTAGATTATAAAGACTTGAATAAAGCATATCCAAAAGACTCTTTTCCCTTACCCAACATCGACCGAAGATCGATGCTACTGCCGGCCACGAGACCATTAGTTTTCTCGATGCATACTCTAGCTAAAACCCAAATACAGATGGACCCAGGTGATCAGGAAAAAACTTCCTTCATCACTAAATATGGCACATACTGTTACAACGTAATTCCATTTGGGTTAAAAAATGATGGCGCCACATACCAACGCTTAGTAAACCGAATGTTCGGAAAACAACTAGGAAAGATAATGGAGGTTTATATTGACAACATGTTAGTTAAATCCCTACGAGCAGTGGACCATTTCAGCCATTTACAGGAAACATTCAGTGTATTGAAGCAGTACAACATGAAGTTGAACCCATAAAAGTGCGCGTTTGGTGTGGGTTCGGGTAAATTTCTCGGATTCATGGTCTCGAATAGGGGAATCGAGATCAACCCCGAAAAGATCAAGGCTATCGAGGGTATATCACGATCATAGATAATGTGAAAGCCGTGCAAAAGTTGACCGGACGGATATCCGCTCTAGGGCGATTCGTTTCGAGGTTATCCGATAAAAGCTACCAGTTCTTCGCTTTATTGAAAAAGAAGAACTACTTTTCATGGACTCCAGAATGCCACCAGGCTTTGGAAGAACTCAAAAGGTATTTATCGAGCCCGCAGTTGCTTCATACACCAAAGGCGGATGAACAACTATACCTTTACCTGGCAGTCTCAGAGATAACAGTAAGCGGAGTCCTAGTCCGAGAAGAACAGGGTACACAATTTCCGATTTATTATGTCAGCAGAACCTTAGGCGAAGCCGAGACTAGGTACATTCACTTGAAAAAATTGGCACTCGCATTGTTAAGCGCTTCTAGGAAACTGAAACTATATTTCCAATATCATCCCATATGCGTTGTAACAACTTACCCATTAAGAAATGTGATGCATAAGCCCGAGCTCTCGGGTCGATTGGCCAAATGGACCATAGAAATAAGTGGGTACGACATTAAATATCGACCTCGAACCACCATTAAATCCCAGGTGTTGGCAGACTTCGTGGCCGATTTCACACCAACCCTAATACCCGAGGTCGAAAGAGAGTTGTTAGCTGACCAGGAACTCCTTCGGGAATATGGACCCTTTTCACAGACAGTGCCTTGAACGCAAAGGGATCCGGACTTGGCGTCGTATTGAAGCCACCAACTGGTAATATAATAAGATAATCTATTAAGACTGTGAAACTGACTAATAACGAAGCAGAATATGAAGCTATGATTGCAGGCCTAGAACTAGCCAGGAGCTTGGGAGCAGAAGTCATCTAAGCCCAGTGCGACTCCCTTCTTGTGGTAAATCAAGTCAATGGAACGTTCGAGGTTAGAGAAGAGCGGATGCAGAGATACTTAGACAAACTGCAAGTGACATTGCATCAGTTCAAGGAATGGACCTTACAACATATACCTCGGGATCAAAACAGCGAGGCTGATGCCCTCGCCAGCCTGGAGTCGACGATCGAAGACGACGAGTTCGACTCGGGAAAGGTCGTACAACTCATGAGGTCAGTAGTGGAAGAAGGCAATGCTAAGATCAACTCGACGAGCCTAACTTGGGATTGGAGGAACAAATACGAAGAATATCTCAGCTCCGGTAAACTGCCCTCGGATCCAAAAGAGTCGAGTGCCCTGCGTATGAAGGCGGCCCAATTCAGCTTGTTTGAAGACGGAAACTTGTCCAGAAGAACATTTGACAGCCCACTCACGATATGTCTGGGACTGGGTGACACTGAGTACATTTTAAGGGAAATCCACGAAGGTACTTGCGAGAACTATTCAGGCGCCGAGTCATTAATTCAGAAAATAATCAGAGCCGGTTATTATTGGGTCGATATGGAAAAAGGCACAAAGGAGTTCGTTCGAAAATGTGAGGAATGACAAAGGCACGCCCCCATGATCCATCAACCTCGGGAGATGCTCCACTCAGTCCTATCACCATGGTCGTTCATGAAGTGGGGGATGGACATCGTAGGCCCTCTTTCGTATGTGCTAGGTAAAGCTCAATTTATACTAATTATGACTGACTATTTTCCTATATGGGTGGAAGCTCAGACGTATGAGAAGGTTAGGGGAAAAGAATTCATCGATTTCATTTGGAATCACATCATATGCCGATTTGGAATGCCAGCGGAAATCGTATGCGACAACGGGAAGCAATTCATTGGTAGCAGAGTGACAAAATTCCTCGAATATCACAAGATTAAAAGGATCCTATCAACACCCTACCACCCTAGTGGGAATGGACAAGCCGAATCTACCAACAAAACCATACTTCAGAACCTCAAAAAGAGGTTAACCAATGGCAAAGGGAGATGGAAGGAAATATTGCCCGAAGTCCTATAAGCATATCGTACGACCGCGAAATCCAGCACCGGAGCCACCCCGTTCTCTCTGGTTTATGGCGCCGAAGCTTTTATACCGGTCGAGGTCAGGGAACCAAGTATCAGGTTCCGGTATGCAACAGAGGAATCGAACTACGAAGCCATGAATATGAACATGGAATTGTTAGATGAGAGACGTGAAGCCGCCCTTGTTTGATTAGTTGCTCAAAAGCAAAGGATCGAGAGGTATTACAATAGAAGGACCAACCTTCGATACTTCAATGTCGGGGACTTAGTACTAAGAAATGTTACACCAAACATACAGAGTTCGAACGAGGGGAAGCTGGGACCAAACTGAGAAGGACCTTTTTGTATCATTAAAATAACCGGGAAGGGATCCTACAAGCTCGGAACAGTGGATGGTAAACAACTACCAAACAATTGGAATATAAGTCACTTGAAGCGATACTACTGATAAGGTATGACCTTGTTCTTTATTTTTATTTGCATTACAAACTAACATTTGCAAGTATCAAACAAGGGGCCATATGAGATATTAGGTCTGAAACCACGCGTTGCACTCTTTTTTCCTTGAATCGATTTTGTCCCAAAATGGGTTTTACGGCAAGGTTTTTAATGAGGAAACTAGTAAATCGTGCTAACTTAGATTCGAAGGCCGATAGCAAATTGGTGACAACAGTATTCGAGGCCTATCTTCAATTGAACCCGAATACTGGGGGGGCCACTTTAGCTTGGAAAGATAGGATTGAAGGGTCGAAGATCAATAAGATTCAATGTAAGGGCCAAACGGTCAAATGAACCATGTTCAAATAAATTGATCGAACCCTAACACAAGTCATACACATACATTACTATTATGAACAAGAATAAAGAGAAGTTTCTTGTATACAAACATCCTGCTTCTGATCAAACAAGCCCAAGAGCCACTTTAACTTGAGTTCGAATAACCACTCTCTCAGTCGGGGAATACCGTCAGAAAAACAAATTTATTCGAGGGGATATAAAACCTATTAGGCAACCCCCGAACTTTAAAGCCTAAGGCTGTTTCAAGTAAACAGAACTCGAAGGGATATAAGACCTATTAAGCAACCCCCGAACATTAAAGGCTAAGGCCATTTCGAGTTAACAAAACTCGATGGTATATAAGACACGTTAAGAAACCTCCCAACTTTAAAGGCTAAGGCCGTTTCGAGTTAACAGAACTCGAGGGGATGTAAGACCTATTAGGCAACCCCCCGAACTAAAAGACCAAGATCATATCGGGTTAACGAAATCCGCGGGTACAAAGCTTATTTGGCTACGCCCGAACTAAAAGGCCAAGACCATACCAGGATAACGAAATCCGCGAGTACAAAGCTTATTTGGCTACGCCCGAATAAAAAGGTTAAGGCCATACCGGGTTAATGAAATCCGCGGGTACAAAGCTTATTTGGCTACGCCTGAATTAAAAGGCTAAGGCCATACCGAGTTAATAAAATCCGAGGACACATCGCTTATTTGGCAATGCCCGAATCAAAAGTCTAAGGCCACTCCGAGTTAATAATACTCGAGGGCTAAGACATTTCGAAAGTTATAAAAAGAAATCTTTACATATATATATCAAAAATCCCTTTTACAGAAATCGAGCAATCTCGATTAACAATATTAAACTCGAAAAAAGTTAAAACTCGGTTAGAAGCGACTTGGTCTCAACTGTATCCCACCTTGACATCAAGATTTTTGAGGTCTTCTCATTCCTTGATTGGTCTTGAGAAGCTTCAGCATCGGCCTTATATTGAGCCACCAGTTCATCAGCTTCGGCTTTGATCACTGCAACTTTCGACTTGACCATTTTTAGCTCTTTAGCCAGATTATCTCGATCTGAGATAACCGTATTGATCCAAGACTGAAGCTCCCCGGTACTCTTGGTTTGAGCCTCGGCTTTCTCCTTTGCCGCTCTAAGCTGAGCCTCTGCTAAAGCTAACTGTGCCCAAGATGTCTCTTTTCCCAAGGCCAGTTGATCCATCTTGCTCCTCCACTCGTCGGCCTCAGCTTTAACCACATTCATTTCAGTTCGAAGCTGATCAATCCGATGTATTTTTGCCTAACTTGCTCGACCAAGCCAGCATTATCCTTCTAGGTAAGCTCCAGTTCGGCAAGGAGGTTCTTTATCTCCACTTCGAGCCGTTCATGGCATTTCGACTCTTCCCGGAATCGGAGAAAAGCCTCATGGTGAAGTACCGAGGCATAGAAGCATAAAGGAAGATGTTATGATTACGTAAAATTTTAAAGTACATAAAAAAGGAGATCGAATAAAGATTATCGGAAGTTACCCGATTTAGCGCCTGTTTAGCTTCGTTGTACAGGCAGGGTGCATCCACCTCGTTCATTTTTTCCTGATCTTTCTCGGTTACCAAGCCTCGAAGATAACTGGCCACCCCGACGGGGGCATAAAGAACTCGGGCATCCTCGAGAATGGTAAAAGATATGGAGCGTTTTTTATCAGGGTAAGCGCTCGGTGAGGGAAACCGATCGACCAATTTTGGACTAAAGGAAATCCCGCTTGTATCGGAGGATGAGCTCTTCCTCGGTACCTCTAAATTACGAGCCCAAGAACATCTTCCTTGGCTATTGAATCCACACCATAAAAAAAACCACGGAAAGGGTCTTTCAATCTATGATCTCATCCAGGGAACGTTCTTTTGCTATTTGGGCCTCGTTGAACATTGATTCCGAGAAAGAGGGCGAATCGACCATCTCAATCGGACCCAATACTCCTAGCGGTGCTCTCTTCGTATCTGGGGAAGCCTCAGTTCTTGTCTCCATCTCGGGTCCCCAACTTGATGAAGATCTGCTTCACTAACCCCTGGTTTGGAGGCCCCTTGCCCTTCAGAATGTGGCGGCACACTAGCCACAAGGTCAAAATCCTTTTCTTCCTCCTCAGACTCATCCCTCAATCGACGTAGCAAGTCCGAAGATAATACTCGATCACTAGCACTCCTCTTTGTCTTACGAGCCAATCTTTTCCTTGGTCTCTTCTTCTCTAGGTCTGGGGAAATTGGGGCCTTTTTTCTTTTCCTCCTTGGAAATAAGGGGCACTGGGAGCATCATCACCCACGGGTGGAAGTCTCATTTCAACATCTTTTGATAAACCTACAAAAGAAAGGCAAAACAAGTTAGAAATCGATAGCATAAAGAATTAAGCTCGAATGTAACTAATCTCACCATGAAGTCGGGCTTCCCACCGGCCTTTCGAAAGCTCGCGCCATGCGCGCTCGGAATATGATTTTTAAGATACGATCCCCTCGACCCACTCTTTGAGATGAGGAATTGCATTCGGCATCCGAGAAATAGCTGCGCCATAGAAAATTGATAAGAGGAAGGGCGAAAGGAAGAACGGTAAATAAATTTTTTTTTTTAAAAAGCAGGGTTATAATTACGCTTCATATTCCATTTCTCAGGGAATGGCATATCCTCGGCTGGGATTAGATCCAATGTTTTCACTCGAACAAATCGACCCAACCAACCTCGATCCCCATCCTCATCAATACTTGAGAACGGGGCTTTGCTTGCTCGATGATCAAGTTTTATCGACCCCCTTCGATAGAGTCGGGGACTGTACAAACGCATGAGATGATCGACGGTGAAAGGATACCTCTCGATCTTGCTTACAAAAAAATAGAGAAGGATAACTATCCTCCAGAAAGAAGGATGAATTTGGCCTAGGGTCACCTCGTACCTTTTACAAAAGGCAATAATGACCGGGTCCAGAGGGCCCCAACATGAAGGGATAAGTATATACACTTAAAAAACTCTCCACGTGGGTAGTAATTGCTTCTTCAGGCGCAGGAACCACCACACACTTGCCGAACCAGTTACAGTCTTCCTTGACTTTATCGAGAACATTGTCGCTGATTGAACAGATGTGTCTCATGACCGGTTCGTATCGGCCCGGTATTGAGGAAGTTTTTTCAACCTTGAAATCAGCTCTGGTTGAGCACCCCGTTGGTACAAACGCTTTTAGAGGGGGTTCCGGTATAGGTTCCTTGGTGACGACAGGCGAAACGTTCTCAGCAGGTTGAGAAGAAGAGGGAGTTTGTCTTTGAGGAACAGATTTTGATGTCTTTGCCATTATTTTTGAATAGAGGAAGAAATAAAAGATACTGATACGAAGGAAATATAATCTGTAGATAGCTTGTGAAATATTTTCAGAAAATCAGAAGACAGGAGGTCTTGAAGATAAGAATGATGAAGTTTTTACAAAAGAGCACAAACGTTTGAATATAAAGAATGAATGGGGTTATTTTTAGTCTTTTAAAATGGCGGATCACATCCCAATGCAGCAGAACATCAACTGACACACGTTTAATGCTTTAAAGGGCTTTTCAAATGGGAACGTTTTCAATTTTCGTATCGCGTACATCATAAGTCTATCATCACTTGTCAGAGTGAGAATCAGAATCCTGTATAGTGAGAATCTGAGGCTCAAATCGTTTCTCGTCATTACTCTCTGGAAAACGAGGGGACTATCTGTATACGGTCGAAGTCGGGCCCAACTGTATATGATCGAAATCGAGCTCGACTCTATATGGTCAACATCGAGATCGACTATTGCACGACAAATCGGATTCAGAATGGGTAGGGTTGAAGATCGACCCCGGGTTTCATCGAAGCGGAACACGAGGCCAGAATGTCCAACCTCGAGAACACCAAGCCCGTGGTCCAAAATCGAGCCTAACTCCGAAAAAGCTCGAGGGAAGATCACCGAACCTAAATAACGGAAAGCTAGAATATCCGTAATGAGACGAACATCGCGGTGGGAATCTCAGCACAAATCAATGGAACCGCTTAATTAGCAAATCAGGAGATCTTTTACCTTATATGGAGTTGCACTAAATGTAGGATCCCACTATTATATAAAGGGGGTTTTAATTATTTGTAAAGAAATTTTTCAATCATCGATAAAGACAGTGGTAGATTGTTCTCTTGAATCATTTATATCACTAACTTGTTCCAATTTCTATTATAATCAATCTCTGCCCAAGAAGGATCAACCAATAATCAAAAGTGTCTAGCTTGGGTAGTTTGCATTCTTTTCATTTATTACTTAATTTTAACTTTCATTGTATTGTTCGTCATTTGTATCAAATTAGGTCATGTATCCTTAAAACCACGTATAAATTCAATTGTTATCCGATTTTTATGGTAAACACCCATTTTATGTTTTTTTCAAAAAATAAAAAATGTGTCATATGAGAAAATATATATAATGGCAAAATTAGAAAATGATGGTAGACGAATTAGAATTCCGTGAAAGATGACGAACTCTATCTTTATTTAAAGAAGATAACAGCAAAAAGGAAAGACAATAAAATCAAGTCGAAATGAAGAAGAAAATGTAAAAGAACAAACTGGCCATGAAAGGTGGAGATATTTCTCTCTCTTTTTTTTTTTAGTCAAAAAATTTATTCTACTCCTATTTGGTAGCTAGCAGACTAGCACGACAACATGGGAAAATAAGCGGAAGGGAACAAAAAGTATGATGTGGTAGAAGGGGTGAAAAAGAAAGGAAAAATGGGCACACTTCTTAGAATTTTGTAGAAGAGTGGACCAGACACGAGGCCGAAGACATGGACATCCGGTCACTGTCCGTTATAGTTAGTTTGCCACGTGCTTCGGTTTTGGCAGTTGTCCCGCTTGGCCGTTGATCGTTCAATTGTACTAGCTCGCTTTGCCAAGTTGCAAAAATCAGCTTATTTTGAAAAATATCTTTTTTCAAAGAAAAGTACTTTTGGTGAGAATCAGTTTGTGTTTGGCTAATTAATTTGAAAAATATTTCTAAGCAGCAATTAGTGTTTGATCATGCTTTTTATAACTGCTTCTTAATGTATTTTTCTCAAAAGTCTTTTCAAGAAAGTATTTTTGAAGAGAAGCTATTTTTTTCTGCTTCTCCAAAACCGCTTATGCTCTTTCTCAAAAGCGCTTTTTTTTTTCTTCCGATAGCTTGGCCAAACACTTCAACTATATAAAAAAGTAAAATAAAAGTGCTTATGGGATTGGAGAAGTTTGGCCAACAGGCTATAAGGCTCATTCTGATGACCCCACGCATCCGAAAAATCACTCCTCGATCCGTTTTCTCATACCCGATGTGTTTTAGTTTTTGGCTATAAAATTTTATAATTGTTTACCCTTAAAAATGAGTAACAATCAAATATGTTCGCGGTTTAAAGGATACGTGATTTAATTTAACACGAATGATATAAGAACGGCAAATAATTAAAATAAAGAAAGATAAAACGATCAAACCAAATGCAACAGAACAATTAAGCCTGACTTTGAATTGACCATTGAGATCAGCTCCGATCAAGCCCTCGATATGGGCTCGGTTGTAACTAAAGAAAAGGGAAATTGAAGAACACTTTTAAACAACAGCTAGAAAATAAAAATAAATTTTATGGCTTTGATATGTGTGCCAATAATGGTTTAAAATGTAAAAATCTTCTCCTTTATATAGTAGGGGAATTTCAATCATTGCACAAGTCTAAATAAGTTAAAAATCTTCAATTTTTGGTATATATCGATCTGTCATTGTCATCGGACGGGATTTGCATAGTAATATCTAGTTGAGGACAAATATTACGGCTCTCTGCTCATCGTGCTAAACCGTTTCTCTCTTTCCTTAGTCCCGGAACTTCATTCTACCCGGATTCGATGTTCAGCCGTGCTCGATCCCGAGTGAGCAGTTTGTCCTCTCCGGTTTCAGAAATGAGGCACCCTTCGGCCTTACTCGACGTTAGATCATGCTTCCCTCTTTTTTCTTTATCGAAAAATCAAGGATAACTCATCATCTCTGATTTTACCCGAACACAGATAGTCCCCTCACTTTTCAAGAGAAAATTTATCGAAACAATGGGAAGTGATTAATTGATCATGGCTCATCTCTTCGTATGTTGCAATTGAGTCGATGGGTCAATGAAACGTGTTCGAAGTAAGATACATCCTATCAGTCACGTCGTTTTGACTTCGGACATGTGTCAGCCGCCGATTGACCGTCCTCGAATGCGAAACGTCACGCATTAATTACCTCTTCCCTATAAAAGCTTCGGTCCTTTTTTTTCACTTTTTTACTTTCTGATTCCAGAACTTCTTATTTTACCCCCGAACTTTTTGCTTGCTCTTAACCGCTTCAAATCTTCATACATTGTTCTTTTTCCATCTTCAAATCTTCATACTTCATCCTTGAATCTTCAAGTTTGACCTTCAAACCTTCATCCTCATCTTCGAATCTTCATACCCGTCTTCATATATTCATATTCTCATAATTTGATGGCGAAGACTTCGAAATCTGTGCCCCTACAGACCACCCTTTCAACTTCAAACCCGGCCACGGATGCTGAGCTGGTCGTACCTAAAGTGACCCCGAAACCTCCTCTAAATAATTTCATTCCCAGAGGCTTCTCTGTAGAAAACGACTTCAAGGTCGGAAAAGCTTTTAGGCAAGGGGATCAAGGCGAGGAGGTGTGGAGGTACATATGCTCCATCGCCGAGGACATGCTCCCTACAGTTCGAGAGGATTGCAAATGGGAGGGAAAAGAAGTGGTCGTCCCTGGCCCTGATGAAGACATCACCACACATGTGGAGGGGTATCTAAGTGTTTATACATACCCCTTCACGCCTGGCTCGGTGGATATCATAGTCCTCGACTTTTGCAAAATGTACGAGGTTTGCCTCGGGCAGATTCACCCGTCCTTTTGGAGGATTATGATCCTCCTCCGCCAGTTCGTCAATAACACTGAGGAACCCCGATTTACCATTGACAATGTGCTCCATCTCTACAGTCCCCCGAATCTTTCCAGGGGGATTAATCAAGCTCGTTCGTCAGGCAAAGAAAGCTCCATTCTTGAGCATTGGCGAAGATAGGGATCGAGGCTGGCAGGGGAGATTCGTTCGGGTGAAGATCGAGGATCTCATTCTCCCCGAGTTCTTGTCGTTCCCTGAAAAGTGGAACCTAGCCCGTAAGTTCCTCTCCTTTTTGTGTATTTAGAATTCTTTTTGAGTTTTTGTTCTTCTTTCTCATCGCCTAGTTTAACCTTGTGTAGGGGTTGCCCGAGTGCCCAAAGCAGTTCCCCGCTTCAAAGAGTGCATTGAGGGGATCTACAAACAACTTTTGTACTTCGAGCGTGAATGGCGCAAACTCTCAAAGGGCAAATGGGAGGCTCGTTCTTGTGGTGAGTGTTCTCCCTCCGATCAATTTTCCTTTTCTATTCAATTGTCACTTTTACTAAGTCCCTCTCTTCTTTTCACATATTTTCCCAAGCCTACTAAGCTCCGGGCAATGCACAAGGACGAGGCTTCGTTCTCACCTGCTAAACCCTCCACTTCAGAATAGCCTGAGGCCGCTGTGTATAAAGAGGAGAAGAAAAGAAGAAAGAGGAAGTCTTCTGGTTTCCGGGACACAGACGCCGAGGCCAAGAAGAAGAAGGTAGTGGTCCGAGTGCAAAAGAGTAACAAGAAGAGTACCAAGGCACCGGACCTTGAATACCTTTACCGGCTCAAGGACTACCCTGAAGATGACGACTTGGAATTCATCGCCCATGGGCCAGCCGTTGATGAAGAAGAGTGGGCAGCAACGGGGGAAAGTGACCGGGAGGTCGAACCCTCTTTGGCTCGGTAGCCCGAAGGGAAGCCATTAGCTACGGCTTCCCGAGAAGCTACTCCTGCTCCGAAAGAAGCTGCCATTGTTATGTACATCACGGAGTTGCCGTCTCACACATATCTTTATTTGACGAGGCTCAAACCATCAAAGAGAAACCAACTAAGACATAACGAGCCGCAGACGAGGCCCTCAACCTGTTTTTTAAGGGTGTGGATGTCGGTGCATTGGAGGACTACTCCAGGTTCGGTCCCCTGGAGATCCCGAAAAAAGTTGTGCTGCCGGAGTCAGGCGGGCTGAGCTCCAGCCAGAAGCTGGTGAAGCAATTTCCTGCCCTGAGTGTGGATCCCGATCGCAAAAGAATGGTCATCTTTACAATCCCAGCGGATACTCGGGTGATGTGTAGACGATTGGCATTGCTAACTATCTTCGCTACTTGGTGACCGAAGAAGATAAGGCGAAGATGAACGAGGTGGATGCACCGAGCCTCTTCAACGAGCACAACAGGCGCTTAACTGGGCATGCTTCTCTTTCTTTGTATCCTTTGAAGGGTTCATTTAACCTTAGCGTATTCTTATGATCTCATCAGTTTTGTCTTTCATGCCTTAGTGCTTCATCCTGAGAGCTTCCATCGGTCTCGAATGGAGGTGATTTAGCTTGAGTTCGAGATCAAGGAACAAGTCCGGCAGACGGACATGTACAAAGCTCTCAGCAAGCAAAGAGACAAGGCCCTCAAAGACCTCCCCATTCTCCAAGCCAAACTGGAAAAAGCTTAGAAGGAAGCCTCGTTAGTGAAATGGGAGCATGCCGCTCTAGTCGAGAAGGTAAGAATATTTGAGCTTAATAATGAGAGGTTAAGCGTAGTAGCAAATGCCGCAACCTCAAAAGGTCCACGAGAAGATAGACCTGATCGACCAACTTGGGGCCGAGACGCACGAGTTAAAAGCTTCGGCCGAGGCGCTGAGGAGCAAGATGGATCTTCTAGCCTCAAAAAAGGAGGACAATAAAAAGGAGTTGGCATCAGCCAAGGAACAGCTCAGGGTGGTGAAGGATAATTTCAACAATTGGTCTCGGCTGAATGATAAGCTCCGAGCACAAACTAGGCTCAGCCATCTCAAAACAGGATGCCCTCGGCCGAGAGTGCACTGCATTGAAATCCAAGTTAGAGGCGGCTTCGGTCGATTCCTTAGAGGTCCAGGATATGCTGACCCAATACAGGAACGATTTTGATATAGCCGAGGACCGTTTAATAACAACGGCCAAATATATCAAGTGGCTATCCCTGAGGGAGACCCTTGAGGAGATTCACACCGGAGGGTTCGATCTATCGGCCTAGGTTGAAGGGGATAAGAGGCTCGAGGCTGAGGCCAAAGAGAAATACGAGCCTGAGGGTTCTGGCAGTGAATCAAGCTCTGGTGAAGACTAGGCGGAGATGCCTTAGTTTATTTTTTCTTTTGTACACTTTGTTTATTTCGAGGTCGTTTTACTGTGCCTTTGTAAATGCTTTTGGAATATATAGAACATTTTACATTCAGCTATACTTTGTCTTTTACTTTTTAGTATCCGTTTGCAATTCTTTATTTGAAGAATGTCATTAATGCCTTAGTATAAAATTTGACATAATTTAGAGTACTCGTTCTCCCGGAGCCCGAATGAGGCTTGGTTTCGATAACAACTCTGAGTTGCTCAGGCTTCGAAATATCTAATAGAAAACAAAGTCTTTAAGATACTTGAATGTTTTAATCAGACATGATGGTGTTCTTCCGAGAGTGGCCATTTTTAATAGGTTTTAATAATGTGTAAGGACCTTACTTTCTAAGTACGGACTTGGACATCTCCGAGCCATTTTAAGTTGGTCGTGGTCTTTCACTTCCTAATAGGCTCTGTTCCTCTAAGATCCGATAGCCCGAGCTGTCCGATCTTATTATCGAACAACACTCCCCAAATCGGGAAAGCCCATAGGATTTAGGATTTTGGACCCATTATTTGTTCTAAATAACTTAACAAACATATCGATGGTGCTAATGTGAAGTGATGAAATATAAAGCGCAAATTTGTTTCATTACTTTGCATGTAGAGTACATGATCAAAGGCACAGAAGCTTTCTGTCAGGCAAAAATGAGCTACACGGGTACGGTTCGTTTGACCTTTTGACCCTTATAATGAATTCTAATATTCAAGCCTTGACTTTTAACATCAAATAAAAATGCTTTCTAAGGATCCTAGCTTAGGGCATAATGGCTCGCTCGAATACTATCGGCCCAGTATGGGTGGTCAGCAATTCCGGCCTCAGGCAGATCTTCAAAACTAAGGTAGCACGTTTTACTGTTGCCTCGTTAAAAATCTTGTCATAAAACCCACTTTGGGAAAACCCGGTCTAAGGGAAAAAGAGTACAACACGTGCTTTCAGACCTAATTGTCAAATTTATCCTCGACCAAATACTTGCATGAGTTAGTCCAAAGTATAACAAATTTCAAAAGAAATTGTGTTCGTACCTTAGCAGTAGTATAGCTTTAAGTGTACCACATTACAGTTGTTCAGTAGCTGTACACCGTTCCCTGACTCAAGCTTATATGAACCTTTTCCAGTTATACCGACAACTCTATACGGACCTTCCCAGTTCAGGCCTAGTTTCTCATCATTTGGCACTTGGTGTGTAGCTTAACTTTCCTTAGTACCACATCCCCAAACTTGGAAATTTTGAAGGTTAGCCCTTCGCTTGTAGTATCTCCCCATTCGCTACTTTTGGGAAGCTAACTGGACCAGGGTGGCTTCTCGCCTTTCATACGATAAGTCTAAGCTCACGGCCATGGCCTCGCCATTTGACATCTAGGTAGCATACTAGAACCTTAGGCTTGGTTCTCCTACTTTGACCGGGATCAGATCTTCCGTACCGTAGACTAAAGAGAACGGGGTCGCACTGGTGTTTGACTTAGAAGTCATTCGTTATGCCCACAAGACTTCGGGCAAGATTTCTTTCCACTTTCCCTTCGAATCGGTCAAACTTTTCTTCAAGTTTTGGATTATAATTTTGTTTGTTGACTCCGATTGACCGTTCCCTCTAGGGTGGTAAGATGTTGACAAGATCTTTTTAATTTTGTGGTGTTCGAGAAACTTACTTACCTTGCTGCAGATGAACCGCTTCCCGTTGTTAGAACCGATCTCGAATGGTATCCCAAATTGGCTTATTATATGATCCCAGATGAAGTCGATGACCTCTTTCTCCCAATCCTTTTCGAACGCCTGTGCTTTGACCCACTTGGAAAAATAATTGGTCATGAGTAGTATGTATTGGGCTTTACCGGGTGCCCATGGCAAGGGACCGACAATATCGCCTATTTCATAAACGGCCATGGCGATAAGACCGGGTGAATGATTTCTTATGGTTGAAAAATCATCGGGACGTGCCTTTGGAATTCATTACATTTTCGAACGAAGTCTTTCACATAATTCTCCATCCTGTTCCAGTAATAACCAGCTCTGATCAACTTCGAAACAGGGATTTCACTCCCGAATGGTCTCCACAAGTAGCCTCGAGTATTTCTCTCACAGCGTAGTCGGTCTCCCCCGGACCCAAGCACCTAGCTAGTGGCCAGTGAAAGGATCTTATGTACAATTTTCCTTGACCATGCTGACCCTAGCAGCTTTAGTACGTAGGGCCCTTGACTCATTGGGATCCTATGGCAATTTCACTTTCTCCAGGTAGTCTATGTATTTGTTCCTCTAGTCCCAAGTCAAGCTTGTCGAGTTCACCTCAGGGTAACCTTCTTCTACCATCGAGTTCATCAACTATAAAACTGCTACGGAGTCGAATTCATCGGAGTCGACGGATGAACCTAAATAGGCCAATGCATCGGCCTCGTTATTTTTATCCCGAGCTACGTGCTATAGAGTCTTGAATCGGTGGAATATCACCTGCAGCTTATCCAAGTATCTCCGCATCCATTCCTCTTTTACTTCAAACGTCCGATTGACTTAGTTGATGACAAGGAGGGAGTCACATTTGGCTTCCATCACCTTGGCCCCCAGGCTCTTGGCCAGTTCTCGACTTGCAATCATAGCCTCATATTCGGATTCGTTGTTACTCAATTTTATAGTTCTAATAGGCTGCCTTATTACGTTACCCGCAGGTAGTTTTAATACTTGCCCAGCTCAGACCTCTTCGCGTTGGAAGCATCGTCCCTGAATAGGGTCCAGATCCTCGAGCTAGTCCCCGAGGTGGGCAGTAGTTCCTTCTCAACCTCGGGGATCAAGGCCGGCGTAAAGTTGGCCATGAAGTCCGCCAAAATCTAAGATTTTATGGCGGTCCGGGGTTTATACTCGATATTATACCCGCTAATTTCTATGGCCCATTTGGCCAATCAGCTCAAGAGATCGGGTTTGTGCATAACATTCCTCAGCGGGTACGAGATCACGACACATATGGGATGCACTGAAAGTATAGTTTAAGATTTTCTAAATGCGCTTAATGAGGCGAGCGGCTAATTTTTTAAAGTGTGGATACCTTGTTTCAGCATCGCCTATACTTCTACTAACGTAATATATAGGAAATTGCGTACCTTCTTCTTCCCGGACCGGGACACCACTTATTGTCACCTCGAAAACTGCCAAGTAAAAGTATATTTGTTCGTCCGCCTTCGGAGTGTGCAGCACGGGAGGGCTCGATTGGTATCGCTTGAGTTCTTCTAAAGCTCGCTAGCATTCTAGGGTCAAAGAGAAGTTGTTCTTCTTTTTAAATAATGAGAAAAACTGGTGGCTCTTATCTGACGGTCTCAAAATAAACCAGCTCAATGTGGTTATCCATCCGTTCAGTCTTTGTATTGCCTTAACATATTAAACTACGGTGATATCTTCTACGGCTTTTATTTTGTCCGGGTCAATCTCTATTCCCCGATTGGATACCATGTACCCGAGGAACTTGCCTGAGCTGACCCCGAAAGCACACTTCTCTGGGTTTAGCTTTATGTTATACTTCCTTAGTATGTCGAAGGTTTCCTGCAAATGTTTCAAATGGTCCTCTGCTCGCAGGGGCATAACCTACATATCGTCAATATAAACCTCCATTGATTTCCCTATTTGTTCTTTGAACACAGGGTTAACTAGGCGTTGGTACATGGCATCGGCGTTCTTTATCCCAAATGACATCACGTTAGAATAGTAGGTGCCGAATTTGGCTATGAAAGAAGTCTTCTCTTGATCGCCCAGGTCCAGCTAAATAGTGTTGTACCTGGAATAGGCGTCAAGAAAACTCAGTATCTCGTGTCCAGCCATCGCGTTGATCATTTGATCGATGTTAGGCAAAGGGAATGAATCCTTCAGACATGCCTTGTTTAGATCTTTATAATCTACACACATTCTAAGTTTGTTTCCTTTTTAGGTATGAATACTACATTAGCTAACCAATCCAGTTACTTAACTTCCTGGATAGAACCTATTTTCAAAAGTTTAGAAATATCGTCTTTGATGAATGCATGTTTGATTTTGGATTGTGGCCTTCTCTTTTGTTTGACGGGGTGGAACTTTGGATCCAGACTCAATTTGTGAGTTGTCACCTCTGGTGGGATCCCTGTCATATCTGAATGGCACCAGGAAACAATTGGCATTAGCTTTAAGAAAATCAATTCCTGAGCTTGAGAGTTAGTCCCGTGCCCAAGTATACATTTCGATATGGTAGGTGCTCGATCAGTATAACCTGATCCAATTTCTCAATTGTTGACTTGGTGGCATCAGTGTCATCAAGTGTTATAAAAGATCTCAGGACATCGTAATCATCCTCCTCGTCCGCTATGTGCTCCTCCTGTTTTTTCGGCCCGTGGAGGTCGGGATCATTGATTGCTATTTGGTTTCCTTTTCTTCGACGAGTTCCTTGCTTTTGATGTCAAAATCGCAGGCACTAGGATTACTTCATCGATAGGGAACATCTCCTTTGCGGTCCACTGTTCTCCGTAAACTATTTTGACTCCTCCCGAAGTTGGAAATTTCAACATCTGATGTAAGGTTGAAGACACCGCCCTCATGTTGTGAACCCATGGCATTTCTCACAAGGCGTTGTACCTCATATCTCCCCGATCTCGTAGAACTTTGAATTCGTTCAACACCCGGACCGCGGGTACGATTTGGTCCAATAATCCCAGTTGTTCAACGACCTTCAATTGGATAATGTTGGCCTAGCTACCTGGATCACTCAACGCATGTTTAACTCGAGATTTATTAATAAGTACGGATATTACAAGTGCATCGTTGTGAAGCTGGATGATGCCCTCGGCATTGTCGTCGCTGAACGAGATGGCCCCTTCTGGGACATATTCTTTGATGTGTTTTTCTCTCGTGATAGAAACTTTGGTGCGGTTTATCATTGGCTCTTAAGGGACATCCACTTCTCCAATGATCATGTTGATCACGTGCTAGGACTCCTCTTGTTCAACCTGTATGTTGGCATGCCTGTTTTTGAAACGATGTTTTGCTCGTTTGCTTAGGAATTCTCGAAGATGCCCATTGTTGGATAATCGAGCTACTTCTTCCCTTAGCTGTCGACAATCTTCGTTCCTATGACCATGAGTGCCGTGGTCCTTACATACCAAGCTACGATCCCTCTAGGCAGGATCGGACTACTGTGGTCTAGGCCACATGGTCTCTTTGGTGCGACCTATGACCGACACTATACTTGAAGTATCCACGTTGAAATTGTACTCCAATAATCTCGGTGCTTCCCTACCCTCGAGCGACCTGTCAAAATCGTTTTTGCTCATCAGGCCTCGGTTGCTCAGTCTTTGATCATTTCTCCCGTCGTTCCTAGTCGGGTGGCACTGGATCTGTTTCCCCTTTGATCCGAGCCTTACGGCTGATACTGATCTCGGACTGGCCTTGGCTCCTCATCCATGATTCTCTTAGATTTGTCATTCGCTCTGTTGGGGTAAATAGACCCCGAGGGGGTCCCCCAGCTGGTCGTCCTCGACTCTGATCTTCGACTGATACCTGTTATGGACATCGGCCCAAGTGACCGCTGGGTAACCCACCAAATTTTGTTTCAAATGTTGAGAAGCCACGGAACTTCACGGGTTGAGCCCTTGAGTAAACGCTTAACTGACCCAATCATCCGCAACCGGGGGCAGGTCCATGCGCTTCATCTGAAACCTCAACACGAACTTCTTATGCATCTCGTTTTCTCTTTTCTTGACTTTGAAAAGGTCCGATTTCCTCGTCTCGACCTTGATGGGGCCGACATGGGCCTGTACGAAATTATCCGACAGCATAGCAAATTAATCAATAGAATTCGGAGGAAGTTGTGATACCATCGCTCCTTTGGACAAGGTTTCCCCAAATTTCTTTAACAACACCAATTCGATCTCGTTGTCTTCCAGGTCATTCCCCTTGATAGCGCATGTATAGGAGGTTACATTCTCGTTTGGATCTGTGGTCCCATTATACTTGGGAATGTCGGGCATTCGGAATCACTTCGAGATTCGCTTCGGCGCCGCACTCGGGAGGAAAGGCTTCTGAATGAATTTTTTGGAATTTGGCCCCTTCAATATTGGAGGCGCTCCAAGAATCTGATCAACCCTGGAATTGTAAGTTTTCACCTCCTTGTCGTTGGCCTCTATCCTTTTCTAAACAGACTCTACCTGTTTTTTCAGTTCTTCAAGCATCTTCACCTCAGAAGTTTCCCCGAGCCCGAATTCATCTGGTTCCACACCAAATTGTTCATCCCTTAGAGTGTTTTCCTTGACCCGCTCGGGCTTGATCCTGTTAGGGACGTGACTTTGGATCTGAAAATTGTGCTATAGCCGCTTGTTGAGCTTGCAATATTTTGAAAATCAACCGCAAGCTAACTCCATCACTTTTCCCTTCAGGTGCTTCTCGAGTCGATGGTCAGGGTGCCTCGCGAATGCTGTTTTCGGGGTCAGTTGGCAGGTTGATGTTGATGGCAACCTGTGAGTTAGCGTCGACCGGGTCAGCAACTGGGACACCATTGGGATCAACAGGGGGCACATCATTGCTAGGTACCACGTTATTGTTTTCACTGTGGTGGCCTGACTCGGTGTCAACGTTCAAGTTAGTAGAGTGAAAATTTGACATTCTTAGGTTAGCCTGAAATCAAACTTCAAAGAATAAGTGTAAAATGCGGTGTGTTATGGAGATTCATATTAAATCACCACTATTATCCTTGGCCCCATATTGGGTTCCATACTGTTTACCCTTAAAAATGAGTAACAACTGAATTTATTCGTGGTTTAAAGGATACGTGATT
Organism: Nicotiana obtusifolia; assembly: GCA_002018475.1. Taxonomy (NCBI): domain Eukaryota; kingdom Viridiplantae; phylum Streptophyta; class Magnoliopsida; order Solanales; family Solanaceae; genus Nicotiana; species Nicotiana obtusifolia. The sequence continues at coordinate 88,429 of MCJB01040811.1, read as the reverse complement.
TAATTTAAAACGAACGATATAACAACGGAAAATAGTTAAATTAAAGATAGATAAAACGATCAAACCAAATGCAATGGAACAACTAAGTCTGGCTTCGAATTGAACAATGAGACCGGCTCCGATCAAGCCCTCGATATGGGCTCGGTTGTAACTAAAGAAAAGGGAACTGAAGAACAATTTTGAACAACATCTAGAAGATAAAAATAAACTTCATTGCTTTGATATGCATGCCAACAATGTTTTAAAATATAAAAGTTTTCCCCTTTATATAGTAGGAAAATTTTAATCCTAGTACAAGTCTAAATAAGGTTAAAAATCTTTTTTATGGGTAAATGTCAATCTGCCGTTGTTATCGGAGGGGATTTGCGCCGTAATATCCGGTTGAGGATGGATATTACGGCTCCCTGCTCATCGTGCTAAACTGTTTCTCTCTTTCTTTAGTCTCGGAACTTCATTCTACCCGGATCCGGTGTTCCGCCGTGCTCGATCCCGGGCGAGCAGTCTGTCCTCTCCGATTTCAGAAACAAGGAATCCTTCGGCCTTAATCAAGGTTCTGTCAGACCATGCTTCTCTCTCGTTTCTTTATCGAGAAGTCGGAAATAACATTATTCCCGATTTTACCCGTACACAATAATATAAAAAAACTTTTTAATTTTGTTATTTTAAATCAAATAATGTGTATATAAAAAATATTATTTAAACCTTATAATATTAAATATGTTCATACACAAAAGTTTTATTAAGAATAACATGAGAATATTTAACTCTAAAACATATCTATCTATCTATACTACGGTAAAAAGTAAGAATCCCCTAAACCTAAAGTTGAATTACAAAAATTCTCATTATAGTGATGGAACCCTTTTGAAATATTATTTATAATAATTCAAATAAAAATTTTAAATTAAAGTGTTCTATCTTAGAACTAGTGTTATACCCCGCGCCATGCGCGGACAGACTTAAAAAATCTTATTGTATCATATTACCATAAGATACCATATTTTATATAGTTTCTATTTTATTTTTAATACATGTACAAAAATATAATAAGATTTATATAATTAAAGGATACACATTGTATGGTAATTAAATAAATTATTTATTTTATTTTTTATTTTTTATTCAATTAGCACGTACTTAGTACTAAATATTTACTAATGTGACTTTTTATTAATTTGCCAGTTGACTTAATATTTTGTCACTATTGTTTTATAATATAACATAGATATATGTTTTCTTACTATGAAAATGTTTTAATTATTTTTGCAGTTTAAAATTCATTAATTGTTTAAATTTATCAATATCTCATTTAATATAATTTACTAACCTCTTATATTTATTAACTTAAAGTATAAATATTCCAATGTTATCTTTATCCCTCTCAATTTGTATATTCTTTTCTACTGTAATATTTAATTAGTTTTCTCATTTTGCATTCTACTTGTAATTAAAAATATGTTATATCTTTTATTTTGGTTAAATTAGAATTTTTAATTCATCAAAAATATAAAAAAATAAGTCTTTTAATTTTTGTCTTTTATGTATAGTATTATTATCTTATGTATAAATATCATAATTGTTTTTATTTTTCAATATGAAATTATGAGTTATATTCTTCTATTTAATAATTAAAACTTCCTATATGAAAAAATTAATTAATATATATATTTTATGTTATCCCTTGGAATTCTTTCTTTCTTTAATATTTTTCCTTTATGGCTCTTTGTTTATTATAATCAATACGAGTATATGTACGAATTCATCATAATTCTATTTATAAGTCTTATATTTCTATATTTTTTCTAGAATATATATATTTTTTGTTCCTTATTTGTTTTATTGTATTATCCATTACTCAGTATTATCAAATTATGACATAAAATTTTTAATTCACTTACCATATTAATATAATAAAATGGATATAGTTTTGTAACTCATAAAATTTAACTTGACTTTATCTTGTATGACTATTTCTCAGAATTCTCTCGTTGTTTAAATTTATCAATAATATTTTTTAGTATTATTATTTACTTATTTTTGTCAAATAAACTTAAAGTATGGATAAAATAATATTAACTCTATTTTTCTCTTTATGCATTCGTTTTTGTTGTATAATATTTTAACTCTTTTTATTTAGCGTTAATCTATAATATGAATATTGTTATATTATTTTTCTAAATGCATGGTGTTGAATTAGTTCAAAGTTTAACGTGTGTTATATGCCATAAATCTACTAATAATTGTAATAATATTATTTTAGTATCACTTTCAATAAGCAATTAAATTAAATTATCCGTCCTTTTTGTATTTAGTATGAAAGTTGACTTTTAATGTTCTATTAAAATTACTACATAAAATTTATATTATTTCTTAGAATTATTCCAATTTTCTTTCTTTTTTTTGTTGTTGTAGTTTTATCTATAATAACTTTTTCAGTTATGTGATCTTATCAATATAGCATGACCATATGAATTATCTCAAAAATAATATTCGTCTCAAAGATCAAATAAGTCTTATCCTTTTATATATCTCAACACTGAAATTTTGTCTTTACATATTTTTTTCTTCATTTTTTTAATTTCTTGTCCATTTTATCAAGTTACCCATAATTTAGAAATGTCCATTTTAATTTCTTTTATTCTATTGCTCAGATTAATATTTAAACTTATCAATAATATTTTTGACTGTTATTTATGTATAATCTTTATTTTATTTTTTATAATATTCAAAGTATAAATTTTCTCACACTATCTCCACCCTCTCTTTCTATATTATTTCCCTTAGTATAAAATTTGATATAATTATTTCATCTAATATTTAATTTAATAATAAACAAAATAATAGAAGTGCATATGTTAATACTTTATACTTTACCAAAATCTCAAGGTTCTTTTTCGGCTTTGGAGTTTTTTTTCTCAATTCAAAAGCTTGGATAAGTTCTTATTTGATTTTGTTTAACAAAATAATTAGATAGAAGAGTAAAAAATATTATTATTATTATTATTATTATTATTATTATTATTATTATTATTATTATTATTATTATTATTATTATTACACATAACAAAAAAATACATAAATCTTAAACCTATAGCTTAACGCATATATCGTTATTTCAAGCGTAAATGTTTGTTCTCTTTTATTTTCGGTGTAGAATATTGAGTTTTAATTTTATTTTAAATTTTCGTTATTTACTGTGTGGAAGAGAAATTTATTCTTTTTTTTTTAACAGTTCATATAGCTCTATTTATTTCGTCTTTCTTTTTGTTAAAGTAATTCCTATAGCTTTTTATATCCATGAATGTTTCGATGGATTTGTCTTCTTTTTTTTATTGCCATAATTATAATATTCCATATGACATCTACATCTTTGTAGGAAATTGATACAGCTTTTAATTGTCTTAATAAATATTTGTCGGGACAAAAGAAACTACTTAGCCGGATATGAAATAATTAAAGATCCATAATAAAATTGAATTGAAGATTGCCATATAAGATTCAAAACTAAATTAGAAAAAAACTAAGTGTCACGCCCCAAACTAGGGGAGGCGCGACTGGCACTCGATACTATATTCAATCGAGTTAGCCACTAAACATACTAGTTAACTAAACTGAGGGCCCAACAGATCGGGCAGCACAACATCTGAAATACTAAGCCTGGACCACTAAGGTCATGACCTGCATAACAATAAGCCATATAACAAAGGTAGGCGAGCCAAAATAATAAAGTACTAGCTGGCCGACGAGGCCGCGATTGGAGACATACATGCCTACACACATATATATACATGCCAAGCCTATGGGCTGGAAACTGAAAGCTACAAAAAAAACCCAGAATACTGTGTCCACAATAGCCTCTAAGAGTGTCACAAGCATTGTCGAGACAAGGCCCCGACTATACCCAAACTGTATTACAAAAGTAACCACTCTATGTAAGCTCCAGGAAGAGGTGGAGGTTACCACCTCACAGCTGAACCTCGAACTCCTAGCGGAGGGGTCGATCAAAGTCCCTATCTAGACCTGCATGCACAAAACAAAAATGCAGTGTCCCCAGGCAACGGAAAATCAGTACGAATAAAAATGTACTGGTATGTAAGGCAGGCAGTAGAGTCATACATAGCTGATGTAAACGAAGTAATAGGGATACCACTTGACACTGAAACTCTGATAGCCTCCATGGCCGACATCCTACTTCACAGTAATCAAATATGCATGGTATGTTTGTGTAATTGTATATCGTGAATACATATATATTAATGCAAATGCATGACATACCCAACCAAATGCTAGCAATGGCGGTCTCTTCCGGTAGCTGACCGGTATCATATTGCCAACATGTGGCCATCTGTACAATATATATAGTTTTTCGGGCAAATAGGCCCCTTACCTCCGATTATAGCTCGGAGTCCATGCATAATATGCTATGTATGATATGGACTTTGTATTCACATAGTAGGCCATAACAAGAACTTAGCCAATCTTGGCTCATAGGTACTCTTATTCTCATGATCTCGTAATCACATTCGTATCACAGACAATTGTTTCGTGGAACCCGGTATGCTTTCTTTTCTTTTGAATAAGCTTGAAAACTTAACTCAACTTTTGGATATTTTTTTATTTAGTCACACAACCCAAAGATGAATAAGAATTCATATATCTAGACATATAGTAAAGAAAGCCGACAAATTGACATACATAGATGTCGAATACCCTATTTAACCAAATGAGTGGAATATCAACCTAATAGCATCATGAAAATACTCCAGCTACAATCCCAATGCCTTTCACAGAAGGTCTTTCTAACAATAAAATAGTAAAATACCACATTTGATGTCTTAGGAATTTCCCAGAATTCGTGCTAAAAAGAAGGACGGAGCTTAGCCTTAACATACCTTTCTAACGAACGTCCGAATGCTTGTAGTTCCTTCACAGAAGTTGTTCCTTACGTCCTAGACTTCGCAAACACTATATATATGCAGCTTATACGCACCTATAAACAGTTCATAATTGAGTTTAAATCGGCAGCTTTGCCATATAACCCTAACTCGACGAAACGTCCGTAGAACTTTGTAAAAACGATCATAAAAGAGTTCCAAGATGATTACCTTGCAAAACCAAGCATAAAACCTGAAAAACCAGCAAGGATATCAAATTCCTATCTTCTAAGAATAGCTCCAAACATAGCTAATAGAAGGGGGAAACGATTGCAAAGCGTAGAGATTACGTTTCTAGGCACGGGGACAAATTTTAACGGTAGAAATCGTTAAAAACGCACCTTAATCGCTCAAGGACATCATGGACCCTTCTCTTAAGCTTGCTTACTGTTTTAGAACGAAAGTGAACTGTTTTTAGGTCTAAAAAGTCTAACTTGCCGACTTATACAACTTGCTTGACCCGACCCGGTTCGCGACCCGGTTTCAGCCCAGATAGTCTGCAGTAAAACGATCATAACTTTTTACTCCGATTTCGGTTTGATGTGAGGTTTCTTTGGTTGCAAACTAGACGTGTAGAGCTTCGATTCGGTAGGACGTGGGTCCCATAAATCTCTATATATTGGGAGAAATGGTCTGATACATTTGACCTTAAGTTTAGAAAATTTATTAGAGAAATTTATGACAATTTTCGCCGACCTTTATTTTGCAACTTGCTTGGCTCCAAAACTTAACATGGGGTCTCATAGTCTCCCCCCCTTAAGAACATTCGTCCGCGAATGGGTCAAGTCAATTCCTTGGTTTCATTTCTTTTTTTTTCACTAATGCGTTATTTACAAGGCTGTGTTTGTTACATTGCAGAGCATAAATCTAATTTTGTAGATTCCAACTACTAGGCTTCGTATAGCTATTTCGCAATAAGAAATTTAAATGTGACTCACCTTAAGTCGTAAATAGGTGGGGATACTTCTTCCTCATTTCCTCCTCAGCTTCCCAGGTCATTTCCTCGATGTTGTTATTTCGCCATAACACTTTCACAGAAGCCACTTCTTTAGTTCGAAGCTTTCTTACCTGCCGATCTAAAATAGCTATTGGTACCTCTGCATAAGATAAGTCTTCAGCAATGTGGATATCCTCCATGGGCGTAATACGTGAAGGATCTCCAATGCACTTTCGCAACATAGATACATGAAACACAGGATGGACTGCTTCCAATTCTGAAGGCACATCAAGCTCGTACGCCACCTTACCAATCCTTCGAATAATCTTATACGGTCCAACATACCTGGGGATGAGCTTCCCCTTCTTTCCAAATCGCTTGACGCCCTTCATAGGCGATATTTTCAGGAAAACCCATTCTCCTAGATCAAACCTAAGTCTCATCGTCGAACATCTACATAAGACTTCTGCCGACTTTGTGCTGTATAGAGCCGGTCTCTAATAAGTTATACCTTTTCCATTGCTTGATGGACTAAATTAGGACCTAGCAACTCTGCTTCCCCGACCTCGAACCAACCGATCGGCGACCTACACTTCCGCCCGTATAGTGCTTCATAAGGGGCCATCTTAATACTAGCTTGGAAGCTGTTATTATAAGCGAACTCAATAAGAGGTAAATGATCATCCCAACTCCCTTTAAAATCTAGCATGCAGTCACGTAACATATCCTCAACTATCTGAATAGTACGCTCTGCCTGTCCATTAGTTTGTGGATGAAAAGCGGTGCTAAGATTTACCTGCGTTCCTAGACCCTTCTGAAAAGATTTCCAAAAATGTGCTGTAAATTGAGCCCCTCGATCAGAGATAATAGATAATGGTACTCCATGAAGGTGAACAATCTCTCGAATGTAAAGCTTGGCGTAATCCTCGGCTGAATATGTCGTCCTGACTGGCAGGAAATGAGCAGATTTTGTAAGCCTATCAATAATTACCCAAATAGAATCGTACCTCTGTGGAGTACGAGGTAAACCAATGATGAAGTCCATATTTATCATGTCCCATTTCCATAATGGAAGTTCAATATACTGAGTTAGGCCTCCAGGCCTCTGATGTTCGGCTTTAACTTGCTGGCAATTGGGACATTGGGCTACCATCTCCGCGATATCTATTTTCATCCCATTCCACCAATAGATCTGTCGAAGGTCCCGATACATCTTTGTCGCTCCTGGGTGAACTGCATATCTAGAATAATGGGCCTCCGAAAGAATCTTGGCGCGGAGCTCTCCAACTGTCGGTACACATAAGCGGCCCTGGTATCTAAGGACTCCATCTCCAGTTAACTCAAATAAAGGTTGTCGCTGCTGTGGAATACTTTCCCTCAGTTTTATAAGCTCAGGATCCTCGTGTTGTCGCTCTTTCACTTCAGTAATAAAAGAAGATTTTGCTGTATTCTGAACGAGAATGCGTCCACCCTCTGCGTCTACCAAACGCACCAGAAAATTAGCTAGCTGGCATAGATATTTGGTCATATTGACCTTATCAGCTTCAACATGGCTTAGACTGCCCATGGACTTCCGG
>MCJB01040811.1:15788-71389 GCA_002018475.1 Nicotiana obtusifolia | reverse complement strand
CCCCCCCAATTTCCCCTTTTGTCTTCTCCTCTATCAAGTCATCCATGAACATCAATCACTGAACCTTGCACAAATCAGTGCAAAGCCGTAAAATCCCTGATCAAATCGTCCTTCCTTGCTTCCTCATCCACATATCCCACTGACTTTCCTTTTCGTTCTTCGAATATGAAACACCAGAACATGGCTAGTAAAATCGAAGCATTATTTTTGTTTGTTCTCAAATCCAACTGGCAGAATCCAATCACCCCGTCCCTGTCGCGCCTCGTTTTCTCGCGAAAGCGGGCCTTGATGTGTGACAATCTTTTAAAGGAGGCATTACAAGAGAAGATTTGCCACCTAACGATTTTTAAGGTGCGCTAGAGCACCTTTTTGCAAATAACTCTGTTTGACTAGTCCGTGTCACCAAAGATCGGGTAAGGGCTCAAATTACTTCAAAGATAAGGTGTCAGGCACTCTTCGAGGTTAACAATTGTGGGTACCGACTATATTTTAAACTATGCCAATTATGTAATTATGGTAGGTGATCAAATAAACAAAGGGAAATATAGAAGTGGAAGACTCTTATCATGACACATGAGAATCGGTACAACTCCTTAATGATTACAAGGATAAAACTATATTGGTCTATGTCAAATAACTAAGTGTAAATAACAAGTATATAAAGAAAAGGGGGGTCCTAAGTTTTTTAGCCTAAAGGATCACCCCGTGCAACATAAATAATATTTCGTATTCTATGCGTGCACAACCTGTCCCGTACCTATGGTCTAGGAGGCTTTGGATCTATTATTTGGATGGTTCTCGACTTCATCTAGATTGCTCAAAAATGGTAAAACTAAGCGACATTCAAAACAGATAGGACTTCACATAAAGACAATTAAAGGCCCAAGTTAGCCTCCCCAAATAAACAACAAATGCGCGGGGGCAGCTTAGGCAGTACATAGTTTTAGAATCGAGACTTAGAGTCCTATAGGCATGGTTTCTAGTTGATTCTGAATTCCAGTATCGTGTATGCATCGTTATTGTTCTAAATGGCTTAGGCAAGGAGGCAGTAAATTGTTTGCAGACTCAGGATTATTAGCATTGATTTTATAAATAGGCGTCTTAGGTGGGTGACACCGTCCTATAGGCAGGATTTCTATCTATTGACTACTATTCTTGATTTTATAACACTTTACTCCTATAGGCATGTCATCTACGCGGTGCAGTGTAATGAAAACAACAGAAGAAGTTGATTAAAAGATTAGGGTCCTATAGTCATAATATCTAGATGGGCAGTACACTAAAAGTAATAGATGTAATTGACCAATGGATTATTTGAAATCCCATAAGCATGGTTTCTAGGTTGACAAAGCATATGTTATACATCCTATAGGCATGCTATCTAAACGCACAATAATAACATAGAAATCAAGTATAGTGACTGCTAGCATGTTTGAGGTTGTGAGTATTAGTCAAATTAGGAGACCTTTATGCGGTTCCTCTAGACATGATTTCTATTATCGCACAGAAGTAGAGAAAGTCAAACAGAATAACAAATAAAACACATGGGCCCTATAGGCATGTTCTCTACCCTTTATGCAAGAATAAACCACACCCATTCCCTAATTTCACTAACTCCCCAATTATTTGTTTACAAATCATTACAGGCACAAAATGAAGAATACATGCTCAAATATTACAAGCTAAATGAGTACATGCCCAATAAGCAGAGCAGGTCCAAAGAGGAACAACCCAGTAACTTCAAGGTCTTTACTGATCTCATTCTTCACACAAAATAATAAACCAGGTATAAACATATACCCCAGGACATTAGAGTGTATCGGCTGCATGACTCGAACACAAACCCATACCAAGTTTGAAGATGGGAACTAGCTTACCCTGCAATGCCAGACTTAACCACATGAGTAACAAGTTGTTCATAAATTAATCAAACCACTCGAAATACACACACTTAATTCATAGGACTGCAACTAACAACAGTTTAAATCAGAGCAGGTAGATGAGATCACACGGAGTTATATACATAAGATGTTAGAAGTTCAGAAGACAGGATGGAACATCACAAACCAACAGATAATCCCAAATAGAGTTTCAGGATATAATATGATCTAAGATTAACTTAAACACAATCTTGTTAGAGAAATCTTACAGAATCACAGACAGAAACAAGTAAGATACCTAGCATGAGGGTCTGGTGCAAATACGATCAATAACAAACAAGCTAATGAACATAGTCTGTAACATTCCACTCAACTGGGCACGAAGACTTTAACATTATCAATCATACACAAAGGTTTAAATAGCACCAGGACTCATAATGGGCAAGGATATGTCAAATATAGGTTAATAGAACTAGCCTGCACTGGGCTTAATCACATATGGGGCGAAGAGGCTAGACATGAAGTTTTTCCTAAGGTCTCAAACGGGATTGCATAAGTCAAAGCATACATTAGAACTTAAATGACATGGAAAGTATGCCCTAGCTAATCGGTACAACATCAAGAACTTAGCAGGTTGGACAGGAATGACTTAACAAGGTCTGAAACACATGCATGGATTTATCACAAAGGTACAAGACAAGGCAGGGAACGAGCATTAGTTCACAAGTGGCAGGGAAAGCATGCCTGGGCTAATAACATGATCGGGTTCATTCTAGAAAAGTATCAAGTTGTGCATGAATGACTCAAGAATTAGAACAGGTTCTAGGCATGACTCGACTCATCACAAGAGTACAGAACAAGGAAAGAATCCAAACTCAGAATAAGCAACAGTAATAAGCATTCGAGGACATACATTAGCAAGCAAGCTTAAGAAGGCAGAATTAAGGCAACAAATAGGCAAGTTGGACTACGAGAAGGTATAGAGCCTCAAGAAGAGCTTCAAATCATATAATGGCATGTTGGTTCATAAAAATTCTTTGAGACATAGATATGCAGAGCAGGAATTCAAGCGGAAATAAATGAAATTGCAAGAGTCACAGACGCTTACCAGCTACAGATGACTGAACAAGTAAACAAGAGGAATAATTTCAGCAACACTTCAATGTCAATAGCAAAACGAATAGTAGAAACCCAGGAATCTCAGTGTGTCAGAATTCACAAGGGTTTCGAATGAACCTCGGGTAGTGGTCACACTAAGAAAGGTTCGATAACCGAATTTCGGTGGCCTTGGCTTTTAGCTGGCCAAAAGATTGAGCCTAAGAGTAGTATAAGACAAGAAAGAATAAGAGAATAGTAGTAGTTTTAGCGATCCCCCCACCCCCTCCCCCTTTTCAAAGGGGAAATTGGGGAGGGGTTATATAGTGGTAGAAATCGAACAAGCAAACATGGAAAACAATTACTCGAACACATGCAATTGATAATAGAACCACAATAGGAAAAGAAAAAAGAAATTTCAAATCCTAGTTCGACGGAAATCAAAGAATTGACCAAAGATCTTGGTGAATCAGCCTTATATCACTTTGTCATGAACGTATGTAGACGAAATATCGTCTAGATCTTGAAGATTGAAGATGATTGCACATAACTCAGGGCCTGGTACTTGCCAAAAATAGGCAATTACTAGGTGATACCAAAATCGTGTAAGTAACAAGGTGACAGAACATATATGAAAACGAAATCATGGAGGGGTTCCGTATTAAGGTCGGAATTGGAGAGGATTAAGGTATATGTCGGCTAAGGTTTCCTTAGAGAATAAGAGAGTAGAGAGGATTTAGGGGCGGCTGAAGTGTGAAAATGGGATTAGGGTTTGGGGCGAGGGGATATAAGGAAAGATAGGGATTTGTTATGGCCTGTTGCTCATTTTAGATCAACGGCCTGGATAAAAAAGGAAATGGGGTGGGTCGTTTAAACGGGTCACGACTGGGTTCATTAAAAGAGATGCTTGGTTTGGGCTGTGGGGTATTGGGCTAATAACTTGGGCCAAATTTGGTCCGACATTAGCCCTATGTTGCGGCTATAAATTAGACAGGCGAAATACATTAAAAATAAATTATAAAAATGACTAGTAAATAATAATAAAAAATATTATGTATGCAGTAAAATACATAAAAATAATAGTTTAGCATTATAAAAATATAAAAAGTATTATTTTATCATAAATAATATAATAAGTACAATTATGTATAGAATATAGGCCATTATTGCAAAATTGTGTAAATAGCTTTAGAAATACAAATATAATTGTATAAAATAAAGTAAAATATCATGAAACATATACGTGAATGCAAAAAAGTCATAAGAACAATATTTTATAGGGGTAATTAATACATATTCAAATAATTTAAATGCAAGAAATTAATTTTAAAGCTTTAAAATTATGAAAATCTGTAGAATATACTTGTATGATTCTTGTAAGTTGGTGATGATGTGGGAATGATATTTTAAAAGCATATATGGCATTTATAAAAATATAAGGGCAAAACTGGGTATCAACAGCTGCCCCTCTTTACCCGGGAATGATGAAAGAGTTGTTGGGTAAAAAAAATTATGACCAATTTTATCCGAAGTGAGTGAGGAATGATGTGTTTTGACAAAAACAAATGGGGGCTGAATCTTGGTTCTTGAGTTGATTACATATCCATGGTGTTATGGGAATCAGGCCGCGTGTAGTTTTGGATCCAACGGCGAACGAAACCGATGGAGTTGTTATAAGAGTGGTCGTGTGTTTCGAAAAAGGATCTTTTGAGTAGGATAGTGTCGTGAATAACAGATAATTTCAGGTGGGGCTATGAATGCAAATTTAACGCTACAAATGTACAAGGTATATATTTGAACGGTTATAGAAGAAAGGGTAATCAATTTCTAATTATCAGTTACGTTTGAGGTGATCGAAGGATGTGAACGTTGTGAACAGAAATCGGTGCGAGAATTTCTCCTGTCTGTAGAACGGTTACCTCCCCAGTTACCTGCAAAACATAGAACACGATGCACACGAACGTATATGGGTTATTGCGTAAATTTAAACGTGATGCAAATTCCCTTTGGACCATGAGAGATGTCTTTGGACGATGAGGATGATGTCTTTAGACTATGACGTCCTAGGCCAAGTAGCGTGTGGTAGGGGATTCGCAGGCCATGAAATGGTGTCCTTGGGCCATGACAATGGTGGCTCTAGACTATGACCCCTTTGAATAATGATATGGAGTTTCGACAGATCCTTTGGCCATAACATGATGTCTTTGGCTATGAGGATGATGCCCTCAAACTATGGTGCCTCCGAGAAATGTGGTGATATTTCAGCCCATGAAATGCAAAGATGTGGTGATATCGATCATTTTGTAGAGGAAACAAGAAATGCATAGTCATATGCGAGAATGAGATGAGACAAGGCTTAGTCTTGTAAGTGATAAGGGCAATACTTAGGCCGATGCAAAGAGTGGAGACAATGCTTAGTCTTATGCAAGGAAAGGTAGTGCTTTGATTTATGAAGCATGGAGGCAGTGCTTAGCCCCATGCGGAGAATGGAGACGGTGCTAGTCTCATGCAAGGAAGACAGTGCTTAGCCTTATGGAACAACGGAGGCAGCACATACCCTTATGCAAGGAATGGAGACAGTGCTTAGTCTCATGCAAGGAAAGGCAGTGCTTAGCCTTATGCAGTAATGGAGGTAGTGTTTAGCCTCATGAAAGGAATGGAGACGGTGCTTAGTCTCATGCAATGAAAGGCAGTTCTTACCCTTATGCAATAATGGAGACAACATTCAGCCTCATGCAAGGAATGGAGACAGTGCTTAGTCTCATGCAAGGAAAGGCAATGCTTAGCTTTATGCAATAATGAAGGCAGCGTTTAACCTCATGCGAAGAATGGAGACAGTGCTTAGTATCATGCAAGTAAAGGCAACGTTTAGCCTTGTGCAGTATGGAGGTTGTATTTAGCCTCATGCGGAGAATGGAGACAATGCTTGGTCTCATGCAAACAAAGGCAATGCTTAGCCTTATGTACGGAATGAGGGTAGTGCTTTAGCCCTGTGCAAGAAGTGCGATGATTAAATGTGAGAGAGAAAATTATTTCTTAGCTTGGCGCGTTTATGCTTGGCGACTTCTGTCGATATGAAGGTAGTGATCTTGTTGTGTGTATATATTTGCAGATGTCCTTGTTATATTCCCTGTGCCTGTATCCAAAGGAAAATTGTTACTTTGGAGGGGGAAAGGTTGGTTCACACTCTCGATTCCTTGCTTTGCCTTTGTTCCTATTTCGAGGTCCTTTTTGAGTCACGCCGGGTAACGTTTGGTTTCCACGAAAAATAAAATTTTCGAAAAATATGCATTTGTGATAAATTGTTTATATAAAAATGTAGTTGTTTGAAATATTAGATAATGCATGAGAGCAACTAATTTTGTTGAATTGACAACTATGACATGCTTTTAAGAATTGTCACCTCCTTCACTTAGAGTTTTGAGATCCTCCTCAAAATTCTACCCCAGTTTAAACACATACTTATGACAATACGTTCTTGACAATTCTAATTATGATGAGATCGGGCCAACTCGTGATCTTGCCCCAGTTTCTAGTCATAGGGGGAATGGGTGGGAATGAAGATCTTATTCTGATGTGACTGAAACCACATGGCTGCCTACGTATCCCATCATAAACAGGAATTAGGTCAAGTGTAGTTCAGGTTACATCAAATAGAAAGTGCAAACATAGCCTTAAACATTGTATCTCTTGATTGCATTCGAATTGAAAGGTTTTGGCCAAATCTCTCCATCCATTTCTGCAAGTATAAGGGCTCCTCCTGTTAGTACTTGCTGAACCATATAAAGGGCCTTGCCAGTTGGGTGAAAAATTCCCTTTTGCTTCATCCTGATATGGGAAGATTCGTTTCAGCATCAATTGGCCCGGTGTGAATTGCCTTGACTTAACATTTTTATTGAAAACTCTTGCCATTTTGTTCTGGTAGAGTTGACCGTGACACACTGTGTTCATTCTTTTACCATCAATGAGAGCTAGTTGTTCATACCAGTTCCGTACTCATTCCGCATCACTGAGCTTAGCCTCTTGTATGATCCATAAGGAAGGAATTTCCACTTCGGCAGGGATAACAACCTCGGTACCCATAGACAAGTAGGTAGGGGGTTTCCCCAATGGACGTGCAAATAGTGGTTCGATACCCGAGCAAAGCAAACGGTAGATTTTTGTGCCATTGCTTGTAGTTGTCTACCACTTTCCTTAATATCTTCTTGATGTCATTTTGGCGGCCTCTACGGCTCCATTCATTTGTGGCCTGTATGCTGTATAGTTCTGATGCTTGATCTTGAATGTTTCACACATAGCTTACATCAGGTCACTGTTAAGATTATGATTGACTCAGGTACTCCAAATCGACAAACAATGTGGTCCCGAACAAAATCTGCTACGACCTTCTTAGTTACAGCCTTATAGAATGCGACTTCAACCCATTTTTTGAAGTAATCTATAGCCACCAAAATGAACCTATGTCCGTTTGAAGCAGCGGGTTCGATTGGTCCGATGACATCCATGTCCCGAGCAGAGAAAGGCTAGGTCTAACTCGTTGCATCGAGTTCTTTGGGCGGTACTTGTATCATATCAGCATGTATCTGACATTGGTGACACTTTTGAACATATTTGATTTAGTGTGTTTTCATTGTCATCCAAAAATACCTTGCTCTTAATATCTTCTTGGCCAAAAACGAAACTATTTATGTGGGGTCCGCAAGTTCCGACATGTATTTCTTCGAGCAGTCTAGACGCCTCATTGGCATCGACACATTGCAATAATCCCAAGTCAGGAGTTCTTCTATACAGAATTCCTCCGCTTTGAAAGAAATGATTGGCCAATCTCCGAAGCGTGCGTATCTGAGTGCGTGTAGCATTCCCTAGATATTCTCCCTTTTCCAAGTATTCCTTGATGTTGCGGAACCACAGATTTCCGTCAA
This sequence comes from Nicotiana obtusifolia, assembly GCA_002018475.1. Classification (NCBI taxonomy): domain Eukaryota; kingdom Viridiplantae; phylum Streptophyta; class Magnoliopsida; order Solanales; family Solanaceae; genus Nicotiana; species Nicotiana obtusifolia. Next base: position 63,492 of record MCJB01040811.1, on the reverse strand, counting down.
ACCCTTCTTCAACATGAGCACAATAAGTTAGCTGGATAGGATCGATGAAATTCTTTTCTGAATGTTGTATCATGAACACAAGGTGGCTAATACATCTGCAAACTTATTTTGAGTCCTTGGAACTTGTTTGAATTCTATCTTTGTGAACCTCTTGACCAACTCTTGTACACAATGCAAGTATGGTAATATTTTGGTGTTCTAGGTAGCCCATTCTCCTAGAACCTAGTGCACCAATAGATCAGAATCTCCGATTACCAGCAACTTCTGAATGTTCATTTCGATGGCCAATCTGAGTCCCAAGATGCAGGCTTCGCATTCTGCCACATTCTTGGTGCACGGAAACCTGAGTTTTACAGATGCCGTGTAATGTTGACCGGTTTCTGATACTAAGACAGCTCCGATGCCCACTCCCTTGAAGTTTGCTGCTCCGTGGAAGAACATCCTCTAACCGTCATATGCTTTGATAATGTCTTCTCCTACAAATGATACCTCTTCGTCGGGAAAATACGTGTTCAATGATTTGTATTCTCTGTCTACAGGATTTTTTGCCAAGTGATCAGCCAATGCTTGCCCTTTGACTGCCTTCTGAGTTACATAGATGATGTCGAATTCACTCGGCAATATCTGCCACTTTGCTAACTTACCCGTAGGCATGGATTTCTGAAAGATGTATTTTAGCGGATCCATCCTTTATATGAGGTATGTAGTGTATGCACAGAAATAATATCTCAACTTCTGGGCTATCCATGTCAAAGCACAACATGTGCGTTCCAACAAAGAGTACTTGGCTTCATAAGGAGTGAACTTCTTGCTCAGATAATATATCGCCTGCTACTTCCTTCCAATTTCATCATGTTGTCCTAGAACGCAGCCAAAGGCCCCATCCAACACAGAAAAATAAAGCAGCAGAGGTCTTCGTGGCTCTAGCAGGACAAGCACTGGCGGTATAGATAAATACTCCTTGATTTTGTCGAAGACTTTCTGGCATTCTTCAGTCCAGCTTGTTGCAGCATCTTTCTCAGCACTCTCTTTCAAATTTTCTAGCGAAGTATTGTTTATGATTGAAAGTGAAAACTTTTTTTTGATTGTTCCTCGATATGATCCATTTAACAATTTTTAATATTAGCTCACATATCACCGTTGATTGTGCTATAAAACGGATGATATAATTGAGGCATCCTAGAAAACTCAAAACATCTTTCTTATTCTTTGGCGTGGCAAGTCCTGGATAGCTTTGACTTTTGACGGGTCTAACTCAATACCTTGGCGGTTGACGATGACACCTAACAATTTTCCAACAGGGACTCCGAAGGCACATTTTCAAGGGTTCAACTTCAAGTTGTATTTTCGAAGCCGATCGAAAAATATCTTTAGGTCTGCTATACGATCCGAACTCTATCTAGATCTGATGATAACATCATCCACTTATACCTTTATTTCATTATGTATCATGTCGTGGAAGATAGTCGACATGGCTCTCATGTAGGTGGCCCCAGCATTTTTCAAACCAAGCGACATAATTTTGTAATAATATACATCCCATGGTGTGATAAAGGCGGTCTTTTCAGCCTCCTCTTCGTCCATCCAGATATGATGATATCCTGCGAAGCAATCCACAAAGGATTGGAGTTCATGCTTGGCACAGTTGTCGATTAGTATGTGTATGTTAGGCCGCGAGAAATCATCCTTCGGACTTGCTCTGTTCAGATCTCGGTAATCGACACATACTCTAGCTTTCCCATCTTACATTGGAACCGACACAATGTTGGCTAACTAGGTCGGGCATTCCATCACTCGGAGAACCTTGGCCGTGATTTGTTTGGTGACTTCTTTTATCTTCAAACTCATATCTGGCTTGAACTTTCCAATCTTCTGCTTTGCCGGTGGACACATGGGATTAGTAGGTAGCTTGTCAGCTACCATGGATGTGCTTAATCCGGTCATATCATCGTAGGACCATGCGAAGATGTCCTCATATTCCTTTAGGAACCTGATATAATCTTTTTTCTCTGACAGTGATAGATGAATGCTTATACGAGTTTCCTTAACTGTTTTAGAATCCCCTAAGTTAATGGCCTCATTTTCCTCCAAATTAGACTTTGGTTTGTTTTCAAAATTCTCTACTTCTTTGACAATTTTCTCAGGTATTACATCATCTTCCAGATCTTCCGAATCGCTGTCCTTATGTTGCGTTGTCTCATTACATGTCACAGTCGTAGGTTTATCAGGATATGTTATAATTATGCTGAAAAGAATGTAGAAAGATAATAACAAATATGAAAAGCAGTAATGCATTAATAGAACTTTAAAATGTCAACAAGTACGATCACTTATCTAGCAAGTTAATGTCCTTAATTTCCTCCAAATTAGACTTTGGTTTGTTTTCAAAATTCTCTACTTCTTTAACGATTTCCTCAGGTATTACATCATCTTCCAAATCTTTCGAATCGCTGTCCTTATGTTGCATTGTCTCATCACATGTCAACGTCGTAGGTTCATCAAAATATGTAATAAGTATACTGAAAAGAATGTAGAAAGATAATAATAAATATGAAAAGCAGTAATGCATTAATAAAACTTTATAATGTCAACATTAATAATAAATATCATGCTTTCTAATTTAAATCAGAGGGTGGTTTTTAGTAAGGTCTAGACTGGTACTCTTAAGTGGACAACTCGAGAGGGGAAGGCACAGGACCGTCGACTGCACCACTGATCGACTAGTCTACCGTAAATAAGCCTTTCCGATGTAAAAAGGGTGATTTCAGGAAAGCGTAGACAATCATCATGTGTCGCTATGTTAGTAATAGGCTCGAGTGGAGTATGATGTGGAACATGCTTTATGCAGAAATAGTAACACGTTGCCAAGTATTTGTATGATAAGAATACATAAAAGCAGTAAATAACATAATAAAGGTGAACATGAAAAGAAGAGAGAAGAAAAGAAAGACAAAAAGAGAAGTCAGTTTAGCTCATGAAAATGTGCGAGGACGTAATGAAGCAACTAGGGGAATAGGGACGGGAGAATCATGATGGTAATCTTAGACGCGATGAAAGAAATGGAGAGAGACCATACATGTCGTAGCAAATAAAGGAGAATAAGGGGAGGGATGTGCATGCCATAATAAAGGAGAATAAGAGAAAGGGATGTGCATGTCATAGCATTTTAAACAAATAAAAGAGAATAAGGGAAATGATGTGCAAGTCATAGCAATTTAAACAAACAGAGGAAAATAAGGGACATAATCCACATAAGTCAAATTCGTTATGGTAAGAGCCTCAGTATATCCCCAGCAAAGTCGCCATGCTGTCACACCCCGTTTTCTCGCGAAAGAGGGCCTTGACGTGTGACAACTCCTTTAAAGGAGGCAATAAAAGAGAAGAATCGCCACCTAACGATTTTTAACGTGCGTTAGGGCACCTATTTGTAAATAACTCTGTTTGACTAGTTCGTGTCACCAAAGATCGGGTAAGGGATCAAATTACCTCAAAGAGAAGGTATCAGGCACTCTTCGAGGTCCACAACTGTGGGTCCCGACCGAAATTTAAACTATGCGGATTATGTAATTAAGCTAGGTGATCAAATAAAAAGGGAAATACAGAAGTCGAAGAGTCTTATCATGACACACGAGAATCGGTACAACTCCTTAATGATTACAAGGATACAACTACATTGGTCTATGTTAAATGACTTGTGTAAATAACAAGTACATAAAGAAAAGAGGGGTCTTAAGATTTTTAGCTTAAACAATCACCCCATGCAACATAAATAATACTTCGCAACTCTCTTAAGGTAGGGTTGCTCATATTATTCAACGGACACAGACTATCATCTCCTGCTACCCAATTACTATGTTAAAGTCGTCCGCACCTGTGGACCTAACTTACCTAGCCCATCTCGTCTGCGGCTAGTGGGCCGCTTCCGAGCGCACCTGCGGCCATACCATCAGCGGTGCAATTGCACTAGAACTCAGCAGGCATTCAAAATCCTCCAAGTCCAAAATGAATCCAGATTCGATCCGACTCGCATCCGGGGGCCCCGAAACCTCGTACGAACATATCAAGTCCCAAAATACAACATGAACCTTCTTGATGACTCAAATCATATCAAACAGCATCAAATCTATGAATTGCACTCAAATTCAAGCCTATTGAATCAATGGACATTCAACTTCTAAAACTAATGTCGAATCACATCAAACAAACTCCGAATGAGATAAAATTTTGCATGCAAGTCCCAAATAACACAACGGACATATACCAACTTCTGAATTCACAATCCGAGCCTGATATGAATAAAGTCAACCCTCAGTCAAACCCATCAACCTTCCAAATCATCAACTTTTCAGTGTTTGCCAAAAAGCCTCAAACCAATCTGCGGACCTCCAAATCAATATATGGACATACGCCTAAGTCTAAAATTGCCAGATGAAGCTATTGGTAGCATTAAAACTCCACTTCATAGTCGTCAACACAAAAATCAAACTCTGGTAAACTCTTTCAACTTTCAACCTTGGGACTAAGTGTCCCAATTCACTCTAAAACTCAGTCGAACTCAAAGCAACCATCTCGGAAAGTCACACAACAATAATTGAACATGGAGGAGATAATGCATAGGGGAACGAGACTAAAATACTCAAAACAACCGATTGGGTCGTTACATTCTCCTACTGTTAAAATAAATGTTCGTCCTTGAATGAGTATAGGGACATACCTAAAGTGCTGAAAAGGTCAAGATAACGGCTATGCATTTCATGCTCGGTCTCCCAAGTCTCCTCCTCGACTAGTTGACCCCTCCATTGAACCTTCATTGAAGCAATATTCTTTGACCTCAACTTTCGAACATGCCTGTCCAAGATGGCAACCGACTCCTCAACATAAGTCAAATCCTTGTCTAATTGGACTAAGCTATAATTTAACACATGGGACAGATCACCATAATACTTCCGGAGCATGGAGACATGGAACACCGGGTGAACCATCGATAAGCTGGGTGGCAATGCATGCTTGTACGCCATCCCCACTCTCTCAAGGGTCTCAAAAGGACCAATATACCTAAGCTCAACTTTCCCTTTTTCCCGAACCTCATCACATCCTCCATGGGTGAAATCCGCAGCAAAACCCTCTCTCCCACCATAAATTCTACATTACGAACCTTCTGATAAGTATAACTCTTCTGCCTAGACTGGGCGGTATGAAGTCGATCCTGAATCAACTTGACTTTCTCCGAGGCATCCCAAACCAAATCGGTGCCCAACAACCTAGCCTCCCCTGGCTCAAACCAACTAACTGGAAAATTTCACCGTCTTCCATATATAGCCTCATAAGTAGCCATCTGATTACTCGATTGGTAACTGTTGTTGTAGGCAAACTCTACTAGCGGTAAGAACTGATTCCATGAACCCCTAAAATCCATAACACATACACATAGCATATCCTCGAGGATCTGAATGGTGCACTCAGACTGCCCGTCCGTCTGGGGGTGAAATGATGTACTCAACTCAAACTGTGTGCCTAACTCACGCTGCACGGCTCTTCAGAAATGCAATGTGAACTGTGTGTCCCGATCAGAGATAATGGATACAGGAACGACATGAAGATGAACAATAACATAGATATAGATCTGAGCCAGCTGCTCTAAAGAATAGGTAGTCACCACCAAAATGAAATGTGTCAACTTGGTCAGCCTATCCATAATAACCCACACTACGGCAAATTTCTTCAAAGTCCATGGGAGCCCAACAACAAAATCCATGGTAATATGCTCTCACTTCCAACCAAGGAATCTCAAGTCTCTGAAGCAAACTGTTTGGCCTCTAATGCTCGTGCTTCACCTGATGGAAGTTCAAGCACCGAGCCACATACTCCAGTATGCCTTTCTTCATTCTCCTTCACTAATAATGTTACCTTAAATCCTGAAACATCTCAGAGGCACTCGGATGAATGTAGTACCGCAAACTGTGGGCCTCCTCAAGGATCAATTCATGCAACCCATCCACATTGGGCACACATATCCGGCCCTACATCCGCAACAACCCGTCATCTCTGATAGAAACCTCCTTGGCATCATCATGTTGCATCGTGTGCTTAAAGACAAGCAAATGGGGTCGTCATACTGACGCTCTCTGATACGCTCATACGAAGAAGACCGAGAAACCATGTAAGCTAGAACCCAGCTGGGCTCTGAGACATCCAATCTCACAAACTGATTAGCCAATGCCTGAACATCCAATGCTAATGGTCTCTCGCCAATTGGAATATATGCTAGGCTACCCATACACTCTGCCTTCCTACTCAAGGTATCATCCATCACATTGAACTTCACATGATGATACAGAATAGTGATATCATAGTCTTTCAACAGCTCTAACCACCTCCGCTACCTCAAGTTCAGGTCATTTTGCTTAAACAAGTGTTGTAGATTCTGATGATTTGTGAATACCTCGCAAGACATGCCATAGATATAATGCCTCCAAATCTTCAATGCATGAACATTAGCTGTCAAATCTAGATCATGAACTGGGTAGTTCTTCTCATGGGGCTTCAACTGGCGTGAAGCATAAGCAATCACCCTACCCTCTTACATCAAGACACACCCAATACCAATTCGTGAAGCATTACAATAAACAGTAGATGAACCCGATGGTGAAGGCAAAACCAATACTGGAGTTGTGGTCAACGCATGAGAAGGTGTAATGAAATTTGGAAAAAAAAGGCAAGTTGAGTTCCAGGTTTATTGGTCCACTTGAGGTGTTGGAAAAAGTTGATAAGGGGGCTTATTGGCTTGCTTTGCCTCCTAGACTATCAGGGGCACATTTGATTTTTTATATGTTTCTATTCTTCGGAAGTATCATGACGATAAGTCCCATATTTTAGACTTCAGGATACTACAATTAGATGAGAATTTGACCAATGAAGAAGTGTCAGTAGCTATTTTGGACAGACAAGTTTGAAAGCTAAGGTCAAAGAAGATCGCTTTGGTGAAAGTGCTTTGAAAAGGTCAACCGAGTAAGGAGGCCACTTGCGAGATAGTTAGATATGCGAAAGAGATATTCACACCTTTTTCACACTCCAGGTACATTTTTATACACGTTCGAGGATAAACCTTTACTAAAGATGTGGAGAATATAACAATGCAATCGATCGTTTTGGGCTCTAGAATTTTCATTCCCCCATTTGAGACTTTTAGTAGGTTCATTTACTATTTTATGACTTGCACAATGGGTGGTTCGGGTCCCATGATGTTCGGGAATAATTCAGAACACTTAGTTCCTAACTAGAGCCTTAAACTTAAGAGAGTTGACCAAAAATATTATTTTGGGTAAATGGTCTCGCTTTGTGATCTGAAGGTTCCGACAGGCGTGTATGATAAATTTAGACTTGTATATATGTTCGGTTGAGCACTTGAGAGGCTGGGGTGTGATTCAGACATATCTTGTGAAAATTTGGTACTTGAAGAACTTAAAAAAGTTTATATTTTTGTTTGGATCTTGATCCTTAGTTGTGATATTTTCAAGTATATTTTGAGCCCTTTGATAAGTTTTTGGAGGATATACAAACTAGATCGGATGATTGGACCAGGTCTTTAGGGATTGAGTGAGTTTCAAGGTGTTCGGTGGATGATTAAAAAAGGAAAAACTGTAAAAAAAAAATTACAGCAGTAACTGAAGTTGGGTGGACGTGAGCATCTCCCCTTGTTTGCAGAAGTTAAGTGGATGCCAAGGGGGAGGTGACGCGTCCAGTGTGGGATCAATGTCTAGGCAAATTTTTGAAAATTTCTGCTTTCTTATTTAAGATTCCCTTTTGTACATAGATTTTAATTTATTATTATATGAGCTACATGATGCAATTTTTGGAGATCTTTTTAGCAGATTTAATTTACATCATTAGGTAAGGAATCCTAACCTAGATCTATAACTATAAATTGAACTCTAACATTGATTTTTAATCTAATCAAGGTATCTAAAAGAAGAAAAGATAGTATTTGACTTGAAGTTAAAAAAAGTAAATTATAAGTTTTTGAACATTGATTTGGACTCAGATTTGAAAACTAATCACATGTTTGGATTTATGAAGTTATGGGTCAACGTGATCTACCCCTGATCTCGAATTTTCACCGTGTTGGCTTGAGGTTGACTTTTTATTTATCGTTTGAATTTGACTCCCATAGCTTTATTTGACTTTATTGAGTATTCTTTTGTCCTACATGCTACATTTTTTGGAAGAGGCGTATATACGAGGTAATGAACGTATGTGCAGTTACCATGATTTATTTATGTCCAGGAGAGTTTCTTAAGCTCTTTTATGCCTTGTTTGATTACATGCCTCTATTTTTTATGAATTCTATTTGTTGTATGACTACTCGACCATCATATCTACGCTAGAATAATATTGTAGACATCCTTCATAAGCTAGTTCAACATTATAGTTTTCATGCGCTTGCCTTAGTCATACATTATCTTCTTATATGCACCATGTTAGTATACAGACCTAGTTCTTAATTTCTTATTATACCTATGAGTCTATTTGGGCGGGTAGATTTATGTTCCTGTGTTGAGACACTTGTTTGAGCGTGTTAATTTACATTCCTATTATGAGATGTTATTCTGATGTATAGATTTATATATCGATTGTGTGTTGATATGCTTTTGTCCCTTTAAAGTCACTGAGCACCAGAATCCCACCGACAGTGTGCGCACAAAGTTTGAACGCCCGAATTAGTGTCAGACACATGAATTTGTATCGGTTTAATTAGAATTTTTATCATACATAGATATTATAGGCTCTTGTTGATGAATCTCTTGTGAATGCTATTTGATGCTTATTACTTTGTTATGTTATTCCAAAGTTCCGCACACGATACTTGAAGGAACATGAATCATTTCTCATCCTTTGACTGTGCTTAGTAGATATCTTATGCTTGTTGTTCCTTCTAGTATTTTTTATGATTATGAATACATAGCTTTATAGAAAGTGAATATTCTTGTCAAAACCTCGTCACTATTTATTGGGGGTTAAATTTGATACTTACTGAGCACACATTAATTTTTACACATGGCATACTTCTATATATTTTGTGTAGATTTTGACCCCTAGTATGAGCGGAAGTTATGTTTGAGATCAGTAGCTAATCGGTCGAAAGACTCGGATAGTGATCCTTGTCTATTTACAGCACCTTGGAGTCACTTTCTTTCATCTATTACTGTTATTATGTTCAGACATTGATGTATTTAGAGATTTATGTATTTGTTACTCTTAGCGCTCATGGCATTATGACACTAGTTCCAAAGAGGTGTTCATGTTTGATTCCATATTTGTTATATCAGATTTAGACTTATTTTATGATAATTGCTCTATTCGTGGATTATCTTAGCTTTTACGTATGTTATATTTGGGTTTTCTTGTTCGCTTAACGGATTAGTTAGGTGTCATCATAATCGTGATGAAATTTGGGTAGTGACACATTGCCAAATGAATATAATTGCTTTGTCTCTTGAATAAAGTATGTATTTGCAAATCGTTAAAGTACAAAAATGATCAAGTTATTAAGTACCGATTGAAGCTTTCACAAAGGTTATTCAACAGCATATCGCATTTGCTATGTTGATTGAACAATGCTCTAGTCAATGATTAAAATGGCCTTTCAGGATGATCAAACCATTTTCTTCTATCTTTATCTTCTTGTTCAAGTTATGCACCCTCGTCTCCATAAACCCATTTTAGAGCTTGCCATTTGCTTTTCTTACCTTATATATGGAGATTGTGTAATTGAGGTCATCCTTCACTGTTTGAATCAACCCACTGACACTTCAAGTTGGATCAACTCTAAAAATATTAAAATACTTCTTTACAATCCATTGAGGTGTTATATGGTGATTGTCAAGTACATTTAGACCTTTATGCTCTAGATTCAAAGATTTAATTTGAATTGTAAGATCAGTACTACTTACGCGACTTGCATAAACTCTAATGGACACTCAACATCTTTCAACTCCTATACACTAATGTATCTTTATTGGTCATATTTTGATTTGAACTTTAACCGCCTCCTATTCTTAATCCCCCAATTCTTACAAGCCTCCTTAAATTACTTAAAACTACCAAACTTTATTCCTAGTTCTAAACTGGGATTATTTTGGTGTCCCCTCCTTCATCGTCACTATACTATGAGAATCTTCACAAAGGAATCATCCAACTGTCATTTTGCTCAAAAGGTTATGAAATTGTAATACATTTTGTAAGACACTAAAAACAGGAATAACACACAACAAAGCGAAATTAATACTCCCCCGTCTCAATTAATGTGAAGGTCTTTGACTGGGAACAAAGTTTAAGAAATAACAAAAAAACTTTTGAAACTTATAATCTAAAATAAATCATAGAAGATTGTGTAACTAAAATTAATCTAATTAACGGAATAGTTAGGTGTCATCATAATTGTGATGAAATTTGGGTAGTGACACATTTCCAACACGAATATAATTACTTTGTCTCTTGAATAAAGTATGTATCTGCACACCGTTAAAGTACAAAAATGATCAAGTTATTAAGTACCTATTGAAGCTTTCACAAAGGTTATTCAACAGCATGTCGCATTTTCTATCTGGATTGAACAATGCTCTTAGCCAATGATTGAAATGGCCTATCAGGATGATCAAACCACTTTCTTCTGTCTCTATCTTCTTGTTCAAGTTATGCATCCTCGTCTCCATAAACCCATTTTAGAGCTTGCCATTTGGCTTTTCTTACCTTATATATGGAGATTGTGTAATTGAGGTCATCCTTCACTGTTTGAATCAACCCACTGATACTTCAAGTTGGATCAACTCTAAATATATTAAAATACTTCTTTACAATCCATTTGTGTTATATGGTAATTGTCAAGTACATTTAGACCTTTATGCTCTAGATTCAAAGATTTAATTTGAATTGTAAGATCAGTACTACTTATGCAACTTGCATAAACTCTAATGGACACTCAACATCTTTCAACTCCCATACACTAATGTATCTTTATTGGTCATGATTTGATTTGAACTTTAACTGCCTCCTATTCTTAATCCCCCAGTTCTTACAAGCCTCCTTAAGTTACTTAAAACTACCAAACTTTATTCCTAGTTCTAAACTGGGATTATTCTGGTGTACCCTCCTTCATCGTCACTATTACTATGAGAATCTTCACAAAGGAATCATCCAACTGTCATTTTGCTCAAAAGGTTATGAAATTGTAACACATTTTGTATGACACTAAAAATAGGAATAACACACAACAAAGCAAAATTAATACTCCCCCGTCTCAATTAATGTGAAGGTCTTTGACTGGGAACAATGTTTAAGAAATAAAGAAAAACTTTTGAAACTTATAATCTAATTTAAATCATATAAGATTGTGTGACTAAAATTAATCTAATTAACTGTAAAAAGGAAACTTTTAAGTTGAATTGTTATTAAGTATAAAAATATGTCATTCTTTTTTAAACTGACTGAATAGAAAGATTTTTACATAAATTGAGACGGAAGGAGTAATAACTTAACAAAAAAATACTAAAATTTACTTAACAAATAGCAATCCCCAAATGAATCCTTAAATATCCTAACACCCCACCAACAATAAAAGATCCTATGATCCAACAATAAAAAAAGAACTCTAACAAATATTAAATAAAAATACTTGACCCATATGTCCTTTATCAGTAAAAATAAATGAAACAGCACGTATAAATAATTATACCATAACCAGACAAAAATAATTATTTATTGAAGTACCTCGTTTAGTTGAATATATTCGACTTTGTAGAGTTATTACAAAAGAAAAGAAAAAATATGAAAATGAATATATGTTACTACTATTGAAGTATTAATTGGAAGAAGATGTGTTGGATCGTAGAATTAATTAAAATTTATATTCATTAGGAAAAACAAAACTATGTACTAAAAAGAAAAGTTATGAGATAGCATGTGCGTTGTGATCATCAGAAAATATAAGGACAAAAACTTTGGTCTTCAGTCTGAGAAGAAACAGGAGACGGCTAAAAAACTGCTGGCTGGGCAGCTTGTCTTTTTTTTTTTTTAAGGATAAAATTGCAGCCAATGAATTTTATGAATTAAAAGAAAGTTAAAGCAATATTGGGGTACTTTATTCCGTAAAAATTTTACTGGAGCATCCTATTTGGTTGCCCTCTAATTTATACTCACTTTTAATTGTTTTAATTAATACCTAAAGTACAGATAATTTTAGGCATTTTCCTCCTCCTCTTTCTCCTCCTCCTCCTCCTCCACCTCCTCCTCCTCCTTCTCCTTAGTCGCAGTTAAAACAAAGGTGACAAAGAATTTACATGATGTTTGTGAGCAGGTTTTAAGGTGGTTTATGGTATTTTATAGTATTAAGCTGCCCTGACACTCCTTTCTTTGCTACTACTTGGGCATTTTCCTTCTTCTTCTTCTACTTAATTGAAAAATGAGTTTGTTAGATTTATTGTTGTTTTGACAAATTGATGATTGGGGTTTGTTCTTTGTGATATTTGTAAGTAATGTTTCAAATTGAAGCTAATTTAGAGTAGATTTAGGTGTTGAATCATGTGTTAGATTTTTGCAATTCGAAGAACAAATTTCTATTTTTAGGCAATTTGTATTTCAGACCTATTTGACCTTGAGTGCATTGTTTACTCCAAAATTGTATCATCGTTAAATTGTACGCGGTATAAAGGATACATCGTTTAGTTCAACATGAATAATTAAGAAAAGTAGATAAATGAATTAAAGACGAAATAAACGATCAAACCAATCGCAGTGTTACGATCAAGCTTGATCTTAGGTTAAACAGTGACATCGTCCTCGATTGGACCCATGGTTCGAGCTCAATCGTGAATAAAAAACAGATTAAGTAAGCAAAATTCTTAACAGTAGCTGGAAGGAAAAAACAAACTAGTATTACCTTGAATTGCGTGTTACGATGTGTCAGACTAAAGAAATACTTTTCCTTTATATAGTAGAAGAGTTTCAAACCTAGTATAAGTCTAAAAAAGGTAAATATCTTGTTTTTCCGATAATTGTTGATCCATAATCAACATCGAGCGAGATTCGCACCATGATATCCGGTTGAGAGCGAGTATTACGGCCCTCTATCCGTCATGCATAACTGTTTGCTATTTCTCCCGAGGTCTAGAACTTATACTCGGCTTGGGCGCGTCACTTTACCATGCTTGATGCCGGATATACCGTTCACTCTTTACGGGAAATGGGAGTAGTCATTGCCCTCGATTTTACTTGTACACAGATAGTCCCATTGTTTTTCGGAGGATAGATTTTATTGAAGTGAAAGAAAATGAAAAGAGAACCCTGGTTCCTTCCTTTGTACGCTACAACCAAGTTGTTGGGTCAACGAAACGTCCCATCAATCACGTCGTTCTGACTTCGGACACGTATCAGCCGCCAGTTGACTATCATCGAATGCGCAATGTCGCGCATTGATTTTTCTCCTCCTATAAAAACTCCGACCCTTTTTCACTTCTCCACTTTCAGATTCCTGAACCCTTCGACTTACTCTCGAATTTTCTACTTGCCTATAACTCCTTCAAATCATCATACATTGCTCTTTAGGCTGTCATATCTTCATCTTCAATCTTGATACATTCTCTTTGATTCTTCTATCCATGCCTTCATATCTTCATCCCATTTTCAAATCTTAATTTTTATTCTTCAAACCTTCATATTTCCTAGATCCCGATAGCAAAAACTTCCAAATCCGTGCCTCAGCAAACCACCCCTTAATCTTCCAACCCGGCCGCAGACGCCGAGGTGACTATTCTTGAGGTAGTCCAGAAGCCTCCCTTGAAGAGCTTCATACCTAGGGGCTGCTCTATCGGGAACAACTTCAACGTCGAGAAGGCCTCCAGTCAACAGGACTGTGGCGAGGGAGCATGGAGGTACGTATGCTCCGTTACTGAGGAAACACTATCAACAGTCTGGGTAGACTATAACTGGGAAGGCGAGGAGGTGGTCATCCCCGGAACTGACGACGACATCACCACTCACGTAGAGGGGTACTTAAGTGCTTACACTTACCCCTTCACGCTCCCCTTGTAGACTCCACAGTCTTCGGCTTCTGCAAAAGATACGAGGTCTGCGTTGGGAAGATTCACCCATCTTTTTGGAGGATCGTAATCCTCCTCTGACACTTCATGAACATCACCAAAGCACTTCGGTTCACCCTCGCTCATCATCTTCATCTATACAGTCCCCAAATCTTTCGAGGGGGGTTGATCAAGCTCGTTCGCCGAGCAAGCAAGCCTCCATTCTCGAGCATCGACGAGGATCGAGATCGAGGCTGGTAGGGGAGGTTCGTTCAGGTGAAGACCGAAGACCTCATGCCTTCTGAATTTCTACCGTTCCCGGAGAAGTGCAACGCCTCCCGTTAGTCTTTCCCTTCTCGAGTATTTGGCATTCCTTTTTTTTTCTAATTGCCTGTGTTTGTCGTTGTGCAGAGGTTTCCCAAGTTCCTAATGTAGTCCCATGCTTCAAGGAGTGCATCGAGAGGATCTGTAAATAGATGGCATACTCCGAGCGCACATGGCGCAAGCTCTCGAAGGGCAAGTGGGAAGCCCGTTCCCATGGTGAGGCTCTCACCCGAATGATTACCCTCATACTTTTGGCTTACACATTGTTAAGTCTTCTTTCTTCTTACAGGCTTGCCCAAGACCATCAAGCTTAAGCCATTGGATGAGGACGAGGATCCATCCTCGCTTGCCGAATCCTCCATCGCAAGACAGCCCGAGTCTGCTGCATAGGAGGAGAAAAAGAAGAAGAAGAGGAATTCCTCAGGCTCTTCGGATGCCAAAGCATAGAAGAAGAAAGTAACCATCCGGGTCCAGAAAATCAAAAAGAGCACCAAGTCTAGGGGACCGGACCCTGATTCCCTCTACCGGCTCATGGATTATCCTGAGGATGACGACCTTGAGTTTATTGCTCATGAGCTGACCCTCAAGGACGGGGAGCAGGTGGCAGCCGAGAAAGGTGACCACGAGGTCGATCCCCCTCTATCTGCAAACCAGAGGGGGAGACGGAGGTTGCGACCTCCCGAGACGCTGCTCCTGTCCCAAGGGAGGTTGCCGGTGTCATCGACATCGTGGAGACGGCGTTTTGTACTGAATCCATGCCGAAAAGGCTCAAGTGGGTAAAGAGAAATCAAATGAGACGGCGCCGGGCCTAGATGATACCCTTAACACATTCTTTGACGGCATGGACATGGCCGCGTTAGAGGACTTTTCCGGGCTTGGTCACCTGGAAATTCCAAAAAAGGATGTGCCACCGGGCGAGTTGAGCTCGAGTCTGAGACTAGTGAAGCAGTTCCCCGCCTTGAGCGCAGACCCCATCTGCAAAAGAGCGGTCATTCTTACTATCCCAGCAGATGCTCAGGCATTGTCCGCTCTGATGGATGTGGCCAGCTACCTTCATTGCCTGGTGACCGAGGAGGATCAGGCAAAGATGAATGAAGTAGGCAGGTCGAGCCTCTTCAACGAGGCACAACAGGCAGTGAACCGGGTAAGATGTCTATCCTTCGTATCCCTTGCGAATTTTGCTTGGTCTTAGACATGTTTAAACAACTTCGTTATTTTTCAGGCTTTCGTGCATCATCATGAAAGTTTCCTTTGGTCCCGCTTGGAGATAAGCCAGCCTGAGTTCGAGCTCAAAGAGCAAGTCCGGAAGAAGGACATGCACAGGGCTCTCAGTGAACACAAAGATGAGGCCCTCAAGGACCTCCCAATTCTCCAAGCCGAGCTGGAAAAAGCTCAGAAGGAGGCCTCATCCTCGAAGCAGGAGCATGCGGACCTAGTTGAGAATGTAAGGATCTTTGAGGTTAAAAACGAGAAGCTACTCGAAGTGACTAACAACGCAACTTCGCATGTCCAAGAGAAGGTAAATCTAATCGACCAGCTTCGGGCTGAGATGGATGAGGCTAAGGCTATGACCAAAGCATGGAAGGGCAGGATGGATCTGCTGGCTTCGAAAAAAGAGATTGCAAAAAAGGAGCTGGCATCGGCCGAGAACCAACTCGGGGTGGAAAAGGACAAGGCCGACAAGTGGTCTCGACTAAATACGAACTCCGGGAACATCTGAACTCGGCTGTCACAGAACGGGATGCCCTCGGCCAAGAATATGTCGTGCTAAGGTCCAAATTGGAGGCAACTTCTATTGATTCCTCTAAA
The DNA here is from genome assembly GCA_002018475.1 of Nicotiana obtusifolia. Lineage (NCBI taxonomy): Eukaryota > Viridiplantae > Streptophyta > Magnoliopsida > Solanales > Solanaceae > Nicotiana > Nicotiana obtusifolia. The sequence goes on along the minus strand of MCJB01040811.1, from coordinate 47,287 downwards.
ATCGAGGAAATGCTAGCCCAGTATAAGGCTGATGTGGAGATAATCGAGGCCCGCTTAAAGACGAAGACCGAGAAAGTGGCTATCTCGTAGGGAGAATCTCGAGGAGATCCATGCCCGAGGTTTTGACCTGTTGGCCGAGATTGAAGAAGCCAAGAAACTCAAGGTCGGGGCAAAGGAACTCTATGAGCCTAAGGGTCTCGAAGGCTCCGAAGGTTCCGAGGGTTCCGACGGTTCTGGCGACTGATTCTCTCAAATTACACCTTAATAATAGTGTAAGCGGTCGATGTCAAATATAATAACCCAACAAGGTTGGGTCGAATCCCACAGGGAATAGGTGTGAAACTATTATCTAATTAATGTAATACTTGACTAAGTCGTAATTCTATCAAGTATGTCAAATAGAATAAAGGAGTATTGAATGTATAAGTAAATGAAAACTGGAAACTAATTTTGATAGTATGAATGTGAAAAATATGAATTTAAGAAACCAAGGTTGTGTCCCCCTTAGTGTAGTAGAATGTTCTTGATATTAATATTGAATACCTTTCTTGATATGCAATTGATGTTTAATTTACTATCCAATATTTTCCAATAATTGGATAATGTATCCTCTCTACGATTCTACCGAATACAAAAGAGTTATGCTTAAGAACAACCAATTAAACGCCAAATTAAAACCTACTTATTCCTAAGCGATTTTATTAAACAAGGTTTAAAGCCTTGAGTCTTTGTTATTTATTTCTACCAAACTCTATCTCACTTTCCAAGATAAGATAGAGTTAATTGGCGTTCGTTAATGTTTGCAACCACTAATGATTAATTGAAGAACAAGAAATAAATAAATATCAAGCTTCCTTCGAAATTAGATTCAATATCAAGATCTCAACAACATTCTACCCATCTAAGGTTCACAACCTCAGCGTTTGAGTTTAGCTACTCATGCTGATAATTAAATAACAATGAAGAGTAATTGATATCATCTTACAAAAATAGAAGGTATTTGATCCCCAAAAGCTTCTAAGAATTCAAAATAATCAATTGCCGTACTTTGTACTCTAAATTCTGACAAGACTCTCTTCACAAAACCCTATAAAACCTATTTATAGAGGCCCAAAACCCGAGGCGAATTTCGGTCTGATTTGCCCCTGTGGTAAAAATGCGGACCGCATTTCTGTCGCAGAACAGAAATGTGGACCGCAGATCATCATCGCCCGTCGCAAATTCCACCAGAAAGTTTTGCTCTCATCACGTTTTGATTCGCGGTTCGCATGTTGATTATGCGATCGCGATATGCGATCGCATTCTCCACTCTGATTTTCACCCAGAATTCTGTTTGTGTTTGCGATTTCACCTTCTCATTTCGCAGTTCGCATTCCTATTTTGCGGTCGCATTTGCGATCGCATTCTCGTCATGAAGATTGGCCTAGAGTTCTGTCCTTGTTTGCGATCTGCTTGTGGAATATGCGATTCGCATTTTCTGTTTGCGATCGCATACTCACATATGCGATGCTCCTACTTCTTTTCTTGTCTTCAGCTGGTTTTTTGAACTCTTTTCTGTACTTTTGGGTCCTTACACTCGATATACTGCAATTACACTAAAATTACATAAGTATAATGAGAATTTGCAAGTAAAACAAGTCAAACTTTAAGCAAGTAATATCAAAATGTGCCGAAATTACCCGGCACATCAACACCCCCAACTTAAACTCTTGCTTGTCCTCAAGCAACGAAAATAATACTATCCTAATCTAGACTCTACTTATCAAACATGAGACAATACTGACCGTGGACGGTGTTTGTTGTTAGTATCTCAAGTATAACTCTTTGAGTACTGTACCCTCCTTGAATCATCAATATATTCAAAGACAACCAATCAATTATTGAACTTTGAGCCTCAACAAAGTAATTAAAGGCTACCTTCAGCTGAATACATTTATGCCTTACTCAAAGCTCAACTTACTATCAACCTAGCAATGTATGTGCCCTCACTGAAAAGAAAGTCTCACTCTCACAACATTTATCATAGCAATGCAACGGGACTAAAGTGCAAGTACACTCACTCTCAGAACAAAATTTCAAGTATCACCACATGCCATACCATAGGCTTGCCCTTATTTTAAGTCATCACCTAGTTATAAGAACACTCGGTTGGAGATCACATAAGGACTTTGTAAGCTTGTAATGTCGGTTTAAGGAAGGGTAGGATATATATTTAGATAATAGTGGCTTCTTCCTCCTTGAACACTAATTACATTCTTCTTTCTTTTAACCTTTGGTTTATTTTTGACCCTATAGCCTTAATAGCATTAAGTTCCCACATTGGACCCACCTTGTATACCTCTCTATTCTATTCCCAAGCTCCATTATTGCCAATACATACATAACTATTTATGACAACACATTTTTTTTTTCTGTTTCTTTCCTCCTTTTTTTTTCTCTCTTTTTGGAGCTTTCATAAATTCACATGAGCACTTTGAGGTACGGGTTCCCACCTTTATTTCACAGCCTTGCCCATTTCCATGTTGACCCACACCCCCAACTTAAACTTTTAGCAATGTTCTCAATGTTCAAGGAGGAACGGGTTCAAAAGAGATCATGTTTTACGAATAGGACAAGTTTGTAATGCAGAGGCCAAGGAAAAGGCTAAAAGGCTCAAATAGGATACTAATGATATTAATTATGCACAGGTAGGCCGAAAAGGCTAGAAAGGTTTCATAAATAATCCAAGAAATCCTAAGATCATCTCTCTAACTCAGTGTACATATACTAGGCGTCGAAAAATCAACCGGGCAAGTTCTAGATGGAAGAAGTGACACAAGAACTATCTCAACAAGGAGCTCACACACATTGGCACACACACTGTTCGGTTAACATAATTTACAGCTTTAGAGTTCACATTTGGTTACTTGAGGCTTTCCTCGTGTATACATACACGATTCTAAGTAGACCTAGAGTTACCGAGTGAGCCTCAAATTCACGTAATTGACTTGTTAACAAGGATCAAATCTTCACACAAATTTACATACTTAATACTCAACAAATTTACCATCCCAGTCAATATATCTCATATTCATAGGCCCGGTTCTACTATTACACCCTTGAAAAAGAACCTGGCAGAAGAAAAAACAAGGGGATTTTATTGAGGAACTTAATTTTACTCACTATTTAATTACAACAGCATATATACATAAATCATTAATCATTACTATATAATGTACAGTTATCAAATGTCACTCAACATGCCCAAAAATACATCAAATACACAGATACACATATATAAGGCTACCACCCCCAACTTAAAACATGCATTGTCCTCAATGCATAAAAAGAAATATAGAGTAAAAGGGGCTCTCGGGGGGCGCGATTGCGCGAAGAGATGCGGTAGCCTAGGTCTCCTTTGGAGCTGTAGGAGGAGCGTGGGACTGGTCTGGAGCAGGTGGTGCGGCCACTGAGTTGCTAGCTTCTCCCACTGGTGGCCGTGTGGCTGACGAGTCTGCCCTGGCAGCCAATTCTGCTAGCGATTGTTGAATGGCCTTCTCAATGTCTGCTTGCTCTTGTTCCTCCTCCACAGTTGGCACAGCAATTGCTTTGCCCTTTTTCTTAGGGTCTGCAACCTCATCGGACCCTGAGCTGGCCTCCTCTGATTCGTCCCCCTCGAACTCTGATGACTGCTCCGATGTCTCCTCATCAGTAAGATGTACCTATACTGTCGGAGCAGGAGGCTAAGACACTTTAGCAGACGAAGGTGCGATGTATGCCATTAGTGTCGTGAAGTCCAGGCCCAAATCTGGTGCAGCACTGTCAGAACCCTTGTCACCCATGTTAGGGAGGAGAGATGATATGTCGAACTCCAGATTTTTCATCTTCTGGAGGTCGATCTTCATGGATTTTACTTCCTCCCGCAGTTGGGGTAAACCCCTCACCTCACCTTGTTAAGTCTGTTCAACCCTAGACTCAAGCTTGTTCAACCTATCTCCGAACAGTAATTGTTGTTGTTGGAGAGCGGTGACTGACGTTTGCATCAGAGTTAGGGCCTGTTTAATCAGGTGAGGCAATGTCTTCAAGAGTTGGTCTACCTTAGAATTTGCGTGATATGCAATTAGACCGAGTCTTGAAATGGTTGGCAATTGTGAGGCAGATGCACCAGTGGTAGATGGGGTTGCAGTTTCTTCAGCAGCAGTTGAGGTGTCAGGACCTTGGGGAGACAGGAGATTCTGGGAGTCAATTTCCTCAATTGGGGTCACTGATGGGGCAACCGAATCACTTATACGAGTGATATCAATATATCTCGTAGACCTACTGCGTTTGTCTTGTTGTGGTAAGAAAGGAACATTCACCTCTTGGCAGAGGGTTGTGATCAAACTCGGGAAGGGAAGTGATGTGGCCCGCTGCGTAGCCCGGATGCCAATTTCCTGGAAGATAAGACTCCCCACATCAATTTTAATACCCATCATAATACACGCAATGAGAAGTGCCTTCTCAATGCTGATATCTATTTCATTCCTGGAAGGTATTAAATGGGAGGTGACGAAGTTGAGCCAATATTTGCCCTCCCTTGTGAGGTCTTCTTTGTAGATTTTCTTTCCAGGGTTGATCCAGGCAGGAGTCCCCTTAGCAATTACGGACGCTATCCATCCACGTTCATTTTCTCTGTTGGAGTTCTTTGCATCGTACTCAGCTGTGCCTGATTCCCAGTCGGGGAAGTAGAGTTCATTGATATGCTCGCTGTCACAAAACACAGCCTTACCCCGAACGTGGACGATGCCGGTGAATATTCTGTTGTGTCTATGATACCCTGTTCGTGAAGCTCCGTAAGACGCATAGAATTCCCGGAACATTGACTCATTATATTCCTTGGGGTCCGTAGTGAATATGAGGGTCCTGGTTCTGTAGCCCATTCAAGCTTAACTTTTTCTCCCCCAAGATTCTTCTCTTTGTGAGCCCTTCCCTGAACAAGGATCTTGAACCTTCAACCCCAAATCGAAGCTGAAGGTCATCACCTCGTTTCCTTCGGGCCTCAGCCACTAAATCAACTTCCGGTACGCAGTCCTCCTCATCAGACTGGGAGGTGTGAGGTACAGTTGATTCCACTCTTGCCCGTTTGGGTTGTGCTGAGGTAGAATCGGATGATGGCCTTCTCTTTGCGGAGTGCTTTTTGGCTGCCATATCTTGTGAAGAATATTGTAGGTCTTAGGACAACTGTGAATCAACTTTTTGATGTTTGGTGAACTTGCACTTTTAATTTTCCGATGATGTTCGTCGGAGGTCTTTCTCTATTGCCGTTTTCTCTTCTCTTTTTGTTTTTTTTTGTGTTTTTTTTTTATATATATACTTAGATTGAAGGATTTAGAAAAGGAGGGAATGCGGACACGTACCTGGCAATTATGCGATGATTTAAGTTTCGCATAATGGAAATGCGAACCGCATAATAGGAGTTTTCACCGCATTTATATCAGGCTGTTGAGCTTCGTCGCATTTATGCCAGATATAATTACTCAAGTTTCTGCTTCAGTTTGCGGCACAAATGCGGTTCGCATATCTTAAATGCGATCAAATTTGTGCAGCATTTTTCACCTTGATGTTTTTCTGCAGTTTCAAGCACTCCTCTTCAATTCCTGTATCCTTTAGTCACATTCCTGCATTTTAAAACCCTTCAAATAGCCCTAAGTACAAATGTGATATTGAATTCTAAATAAAAATACAACACAAACAAAAGCAAATGATACCACACATGGGTTGCCTCCCATGAAGCGCTTGGTTTAACGTCGCGGCACGACGAGGTTAGGATGCTTCTGCAATCATTCCGTGGTTGGGATTTGATCATCTTTTAGAGCCAGCTGCTCTACCACATGTTTCTCTCCATCTACTCCCAAGTAGTGCTTGATTCTTTGCCCATTAACCTTGAAAGTCCGGAGCCCATCCTCCGATGCTAATTCAACAGCTCCAAACGGAGAGACATCAACAACTTTAAATGGTCCAGACCATTTAGACTTCAGTTTCCCCGGAAATAGTTTTAGTCTTGAATTAAACAGCAATTCCAGATCCCCTGCGTTAAACTCTCTTTTCAAGATCTTTTTATCGTGGATGAATTTCATTCATTCTTTATAAACTGCTGCACTCTCATAAGCGTGAAGACGGAATTCCTCCATTTCATTTAACTGTGCTAGCCTTAGAGCTCCAGCCTCTGCCCAGTCCATGTTTAACCTTTTTAAGGCCCACATAGCCTTATGCTCGAGTTCTACGAGTAAATGGCACGCTTTTTCGAAGACTAACCGATAAGGGGATGTATCGATAGGGGTATTGTAAGCTGTACGGTATGCCCATAGAGCATCATCTAGCTTCCTTGACCAATCGGTCCTATTTGCGTTCACCGTCTTTGATAGAATGCTCTTTATCTCACCGTTGGATACCTCAACTTGACCGCTCAATTGCGGATGATAAGGTGTGGCAACCTTATGCTTAACCCATACTTGTCAAGGAGACCTTTAAGACTCTGTTACAGAAGTGCGAACCTCCATCACTGATAATGGCTCTCGGGTGCCAAATCGGGTGAAAATATTCTTCTTTAGAAATGCGATCACACTCCGAGCTTCGTTGTTTGGTAAGGCAACGGCTTCTACCCATTTGGACACATAGTCCACAGCCACTAGGATGTATTTTATCCCACATGAGCTTATGAAAGGGCCCATGAAGTCAATACCCCAAACATCGAATAGTTCGATTTCCATAACAAAGTTCATAGGCATCTCATGCCTCCTCGAAATTGGGCCATGTCGTTGGCATTGGTCGCAAGACTTCACCAACTGATTAGCATCCTGATAAATAGTCGGCCAGTAATAACTACACTCCAAAATCTTTGCAGTTGTTCTGTTACCCCCTTGATGACGTCCAACCGGTGAGTCATGACAAGCTTTCAGAATCTGTAGCATCTCTTCCTCAGGCACGCATCTTCTAATTATGTTATCAGCACAGACACAGAATAAGAATGGTTCTTCCCGTTGCGACAATCCCTCAAGAACTTCTTCCATTGGTATGATTCCAACCCTTCCAGAATAAGATCGCTGACAATGTAGTTGGCGATATCTGCATACCACGGTGCAAATGAATTGGATACCATCAGTATATGTTCATCTAGAAATGAGTCATTTATCTCCAGCTCTTCATTTTGTTTCCCTGATTCTTCAAGTCTAGATAAGTGATCTGCCACTTGGTTTTGTGTTCCCTTGCGATCCATAACTTCGAAATCGAACTCTTGCAGTAGTAAAACCCATCGGATTAGTCGTGGCTTTGCATCTTTCTTCGCCATCAAATAACGGAGAGCTGCATGATCCGTGTACAGAATCACTTTAGAGCCCAATAGATACGCACGGAACTTCTCGAACGCATACACAATGGCTAACAGTTCCTGCTCGGTTACAGTGTAATTCATATGCGCCCCATTAAGTGTCTTGCTAGCATAGTATATTGGGTGAAGAACTTTATTGTGTCTTTGTCCCAGCATAACTCCAATAGCTACACCGCTAGCGTCACACATAAGCTCAAAAGGCAGCGACCAATCTGGTGTAACAATAATAGGTGCCGTGGTGAGCTTTGTCTTCAGTTCCTCAAAAGCTGCGCGACATTTCTCATCAAAGACGAACTTTGCATCCTTCTCAAGGAGTTTGCACATTGGTTTGCAATCTTTGAAAAGTCCTTAATGAACCGCCTGTAGAATCCAGCATGCCCCAAAAAACTACGGACACCTTTTACGGATGTGGGTGGAGGAAACTTGGAGATGATCTCTATTTTAGCTTTATCCACCTCTATGCCATGCCTTGAGATTTTATGTCCCAAAACAATACCTTCATCCACCATGAAGTGGCATTTCTCCCAATTTAGTACAAGGTTTGTCTCTTCGCACCGCTTTAGCAATTGTTTCAGATTCTTCAGGCATTGCTCAAAAGTTTCCCCGACTATCGAAAAATCATCCATAAAGACCTCAAGGAAATCCTCTACCATATCAGAAAAGATAGACATCATACATCTTTGGAAGGTGGCTGGAGCATTGCATAAGCCGAATGGCATTCGACTGAAAGCAAATGTTCCATACGGGCATGTGAACGTTGTCTTCTCCTGGTCCTCCAAAGCAATATTAATCTGATTATACCCGGAGTATCCGTCGAGGAAGCAATAGAAGGACTTTCTGGCTAGCCGATCAAGCATTTGATCAATAAAAGGCATAGGGAAGTGGTCCTTGCATGTGGCACTATTGAGCTTTCTATAATCCATGCATACCCGCCATCCGGTTACTGTCCTTGTTTGAATTAGCTCGTTCTTTTCATTCTTGACCACATTCATGCCTCCCATCTTTGGCACGCATTGCACCGGGCTTACCTATGAACTATCGGCAATTGGGTAGACTACCCCAGCGTCCAGCCATTTGATTATCTCTTTCTTCACAACTTCCTGCATTGATGGATTCAGCCGTCGCTGGTGCTCCACACTCGATTTTGTCCCATTTTCTAGTTGAATCTTGTGCTCACAAATTCCAGCAGGGATTCCCCGAATGTCCGCAATTGTCCAACCGATGGCTTGTCTGTGTTCCTTCCAAACATGCAGCAACTGCTCTACCTGCACATCATTCAACGACGAAGAAACAATTACTGGTAAAGTATTATTCAAGCCAAGAAATTTATACCTCAAATGCGACGGAAGTGGTTTGAGCTCTAATTGAGGTGGTTCGATAATGGACGGCTTTGCCGGAGGTGTAGCTCTATTCTCCAAATCTAGGGACAGTTTTAGTAGAGTATATGAGTACGAGCCACGTCCTTCTAATGCATTCACCGACTCCATAAAGCCTTCCATATCATTACCATCGAAATTCACCAATATCGCTGCGAGTGCTTCACCTAAGCATTGCTCTTCCATCTTCATCTCAACAGCCTCATCAACTTCATCAACAATACCGATTAGTGAAATGTTCTCGTACTCGGTTGGTAATTTCATACCCTTACTAGCTTGGAAAGTAACTTCTTCGTTGTTCACCCGGAACTTGATTTCATTACGCTCCAAATCCATAAGTGCTCTTCCAGTAGCTAAAAATGGTCTCCCCAATATAATAGGGATTTCCTTGTCCACAGCACAATCAAGGATCACAAAATCAGTTGGTATATGAAATTTCCAACTTTCACAACCACATCATCTACAATACCGACTAGTCTTTTGATTGAACGGTCAGCCATCTGCAACCTCATGCTCGTCGGCCTTGGCATTCCTAGTCCAGCTTATTTGTAGATGGCAAGTAGCATCAGATTGATGCTGGCCCCATTGTCACACAGTGCCTTAGCGAAGTCGCGCACTCCATAGAGCATCATCTAGCTTTCTTGACCAATCGGTCCTATTTGCGTTCACCGTCTTTGATAGAATGCTCTTGATCTCCCTGTTGGACACTTCAACTTGGCCGCTCGATTGTGGATGATAAGGTGTGGCAACCTTATGCTTAACCGCATACTTGTCAAGGAGACCTTTAAAGACTCTGTTACAGAAGTGTGAACCTCCATCGCTGAGAATGGCTCTCGGGGTGCCAAACCGGGTGAAAATATTCTTCTTTAGAAATGCTGTCACACTCCGAGCTTCGTTGTTTGGTAAGGCAACGGCTTCTACCCATTTGGATACATAGTCCACAACTACTAGGATGTATTTTATCCCACATGAGCTTATGAAAGGGCCCATGAAGTCAATACCCCAAACATCGAATAATTCAATTTCAATAACAAAGTTCATAGGCATCTCATGCCTCCTCGAAATTGGGCCCTGTCATTTGCATTGGTCGCAAGACTTCACCAACTGATTAGCATCCTGATAAATAGTCGGCCAGTAATAACCACACTCCAAAATCTTTGCAGCTGCTCTGTTACCCCCATGATGACCCCCAACTGGTGAGTCATGGCAAGCTTTCAGAATCTGTAGCATCTCTTCCTCAGGTACGCATCTTCTAATTATGTTATCAGCATAGACACGAAATAAGAATGGTTCTTCCCAATAATAGTTGCGACAATCCCTCAAGAACTTCTTCCGTTGGTATGATTCCAAACCTTCCGGAATAAGATCGCTGACAATGTAGTTGGCGATGTCTGCATACCACGGTGCAAATGAATTGGATACCATCAGTATATGTTCATCTAGAAATGAGTCATTTATCTCCAGCTCTTCTCTTTGTCTCCCTGATTCTTCCAGTTTAGATAAGTGATCTGCCACTTGGTTTTGTGTTCCCTTGCGATCCATAACTTCGAAATCGAATTCTTGCAGCAGTAACACCCATCGGATTTGTTGTGGCTTTGCATCTTTCTTCGCCATCAACTAATGGAGAGCTGCATGACGTATACACAATCACTTTAGAGCCCAATAGATACGCATGGAACTTCTCGAATGCATACACAATAGCTAGCAGTTCCTGCTCAGTTACAGTGTAATTCATCTGCGCCCCATTAAGTGTCTTGCTAGCATAGTATATTGGGTGAAGAACCTTATTGTGTCTTTGTCCCAGCACAACTCCAATAGCTACACCGCTAGCATCACACATAAGCTCAAAGGGCAGCGACCAATCAGGTGTGACAATAATAGGTGCCGTGGCGAGCTTTGTTTTCAGTTCCTCAAAAGATGCGAGGCATTGTTCATCAAAGACGAACATGGAATCCTTCTCTAGGAGTTTACACATTGGGTGTGCAATCTTTGAGAAGTCCTTAATGAACCGCCTGTAGGATCCAGCATGCCCCAAAAAGCTACGGACACCTTTTATGGATGTGGGTGAGGGACTTTGGAGATGATCTCAATTTTGGCTTTATACACCTCTATGCCACGCCTAGAGATTTTATGTCCCAGAACAATACCTTCATCCACCATGAAGTGGCATTTCTCCCAGTTTAGTACAAGGTTTGTCTCTTCGTATCACTTTAGCACTTGTTTCAGATTTTTCAGGCAGTGCTCAAAAGTTTCCTCGACTACCGAGAAATCATCCATAAAGACCTCAAGGAAATCCTCTACCATATCAGAAAATATAGACATCATATACCTCTGGAAGGTGGCTGGAGCATTGCATAAGCCGAATGGCATTCGACTGAAAACGAATGTCCCATATGGGCATTTTTTCTTCTCCTGGTCCTCCAAAGCTATATTGATATGATTATACCCGGAGTATCCGTCGAGGAAGAAATAAAAGGACTTTCCAGCTAGCCGATCAAGCATTTGATCAATAAAAGGCATAGGGAAGTGGTCCTTGCATGTGGCACTATTGAGCTTTCTATAATCCATGCATACCCGCCATCCGGTTACTGTCCTTGTTGGAATTAGCTCGTTCTTTTCATTCTTGACCACATTCATGCCTCCCATCTTTGGCACGCATTGCACCGGGCTTACCTATGAACTATCGGCAATTGGGTAGACTACCCCAGCGTCCAGCCATTTGATTATCTCTTTCTTCACAACTTCCTGCATTGATGGATTCAGCCGTCGCTGGTGCTCCACACTCGATTTTGTCCCATTTTCTAGTTGAATCTTGTGCTCACAAATTCCAGCAGGGATTCCCCGAATGTCCGCAATTGTCCAACCGATGGCTTGTCTGTGTTCCTTCCAAACTTGCAGCAACTGCTCTACCTGTACATCATTCAACGACGAAGAAACAATTACTGCTAAAGTATTATTCAAGCCAAGAAATTTATACCTCAAATGCGACGGAAGTGGTTTGAGCTCTAATTGAGGTGGTTCGATAATGGACGGCTTTGCCGGAGGTGTAGCTCTATTCTCCAAATCTAGGGACAGTTTTAGTAGAGTATATGAGTACGAGCCACGTCCTTCTAATGCATTCACCGACTCCATAAAGCCTTCCATATCATTACCATCGAAATTCACCAATATCGCTGCGAGTGCTTCACCTAAGCATTGCTCTTCCATCTTCATCTCAACAGCCTCATCAACTTCATCAACAATACCGATTAGTGAAATGTTCTCATACTCGGTTGGCAACTTCATTCCCTTACTAGCTTGGAAAGTAACTTCTTCGTTGTTCACCCGGAACTTGATTTCATTACGCTCCAAATCCATAAGTGCTCTTCCAGCAGCTAAAAATGGTCTCCCCAATATAATAGGGATTTCCTTGTCCACAGCACAATCAAGGATCACAAAATTAGTTGGAATATGAAATTTTCCAACTTTCACAACCACATCATCTACAATACCGACTAGTCTTTTGATTGAACGGTCAGCCATCTGCAACCTCATGCTCGTCGGCCTTGGCATTCCTAGTCCAGCTCATTTGTAGATGGCAAGTAGCATCAGATTGATGCTGGCCCCATTGTCACACAGTGCCTTAGCGAAGTCGCGCACTCCAATGGTGCACGGAATAGTAAATGCTTCCGGGTCCTCTTTCTTATGGATTGGATTTGTAGCAATGATAGAGCTAACCCGGTGAGTCATATTCACCACCTCATTCTTAGTGGTTCTCTTCTTTGTGATCAGATCCTTTAGATGCTTGGCAAACCTCGGCATTTCTTGGAAAGCTTCCAAGAATGGTATATTCACCGATAATTGCTTGAGAATGTCATAGAACTTCTCAAACTTGCTGTCGTCAACTCTTCTCGCAAGTCTCTGAGGGAAAAGAGGAGGGGGTCTAGGAATTGGTGGAAGAATGTTTGATGTTTCTTCTGCCTTGTCCTTTATCCCTTCTTGGGTCTCATCTCGGTTTTGCACAACTTTTGGATTTTTGTTTACTTCAGCAACATTAGGTTTTTCAACATTAACCCCTTTTTGAATTTCTTCCACATCAACTGCTTGCTCATCTCTTCCTTGCAATCTTTTACCACTCCTGGTAGTGATAGCCATAATATGGGAAGTTGGGCCACTTCCACTCCCTTTTGGATTTGCAATCGTATCACTAGGAAGTGTTCCCTTCTGCTGTGGATATTGCTCACAAGAAAGATCTCTCATTTGCAATTCTAGCTTTTGAATCGCCGCAGTGTGTGAGCCAACCAATTCAGTCATGTTCTTCATGGAATTATCAGACTTTTCTTGGTTTTGTAATATTCTTTCGAGCATGCTCTCTAATTTAGACTCACTACAGGATCTCTGATTCGAATACTGACCCTTTGGAGGAACATAAGGGTTGGAACTTTGATTTGAAAAATTATTATTACTGTTCTAGTTTCCTTGGTTAGAGCCACTTTGGTCATTGCGCCATTCATGGTGTCCTTGCCCTTGCGGGTTTGGTCTCCATTGAAACTGCGAGCCTTGACCTTGGTAGTTCTGCCTTTGATACCCACCTTGAGAATTATTAACATAATTTGCCTCTTCATAATCATCACCTTGCACCGGCTGCACATTCTCAACCACATTGACTTTCTTCTTCTGGTTTTCCGTGAAAAGCTTTGTCAACACATTGACATTTGTAACAAGTTCTACAATTACTTGGTCTCGTTCTTGATTTTCCTTGATCAAGTTATTCATAGAAGGAGACCCAATTGTAATACCACCTGTTGTATCCTCAGAATGCCAAGCTTGATTGTGTTTTGCCATTTTATCCAAGATCTGAGTTACTCTAGCGAAGGTTTTATCCATGAAAGATCCAGCAGCAACATTCTTCGCTATTGATTGGTTCATAGGGTCCAAACCCATGTAGAATTTTTCCAGCAAGATGGAGTCGGGAAAGCCATGGTTTGGAGACCTCACCAAATACAACTTGAATCAATCCCACGCTTCATGTGATTGTTCACCAGGTAGTTGCTTAATGAAGAATATCTTGTCTCTGAGCTCAGATTTCTTGCTTTGTGGAAACCACTTTGACAAGAATGCCCGGACAAGTTTAGGCCATGAACGGATGGAATTCGGAGGAAGATATTGAAGCTATTTCCTCGCATCTCCAGCTAACGAATACTCAAAGCATCTCAGCCTTAATGCATCGTCAGAGACATGGTTTTGCTTGTGCATCGCACAAACACCCAAGAATTTCCTGAGGTGCTGCGTTGGATCGTCATCAGTGGAGTTTCTGAAGAATCCTTCCAAACGCACTTTGATAACATCAAAATCCACTTCAAATCAAACTTATGATATTCTAAAACTTTCAAAATGCAAACTTTCTAAAATAAGCGTCGAAAGGCTCCCGGACCACCCAATACTCAACTGTAACATATCCCTAGTCCAAAATCATCGCACAAACCTATTGGAAACTTCAAATCCCGATTCTAAGGTCGTTTACTCAAATGTCAAACCCTAGTCAACTCTTCCAACTTAAAGCTTCCGAATTGAGAATTTCCTTTCGAATCAACTCTGAACTTCTCGAAATTCAATTCCGACCACATGTATAAGTCATAATACATGAAGTGAAGCTACTCAAGGCCTCAAATCGCCGAACAATATGCTAGAGCTCAAAATGACCGGTCGGGTCGTTATAATAACTTACAATAACTTTTGCCAACTTTTATCTTAGAACTTGATCGATATCAAAACTCAACATACAAATATTATATGATTCAAGTACCTTAAAACATGACCTCCTTTGCATATTAAGCACTCCTAGTTTTATGTAATAACCTGACCGGTCGTTTTGAGCTTTAAGGTTCCTTTTAGTGGTTTGAGGTATTGAGTATCTTTATATTGTGTAATATGACTTGTGTGCATGGTCAGATTTTATTTTCGGATGTTTCAGGATGAATTTGGGTGAGTGGTTCTTACTTTAGAAGCTTAAGTTTAAAATGTTGATTGAGATTTGACTTTTGTGAAAACGACCCCATAATGGTGTTTTGATGGCTCAGATAGGTTCATATCATGATATTGGACTTGGTCGTATGTCCGTAATTGAATTCGGAGGTCTGTACGTTGATTTGTGTTGTCTTGCCGAATGTTGGCAATTTAAACGCTTAGAATTTTGATAAGTTTGACCGTTGGTTGACTTCATAGCTATCGTGTATGGATTTCTTTTTCAAGACATGGAACAAGTCTGTTTTGTCATTTGGAACTTGTCCGCAATGTTTGGCGTCATCCCGAGTTGATTTGATAGGAATCATACGCGCGGTTGTGTTTTTAGATGTTCTTGAGTTTCATGTCGATTTCATGTGTTTAGGAGGTCTTATTCACGGTTTCAGATGTTATTTTGATAATTTGATCGTGTGAGCGAGTTTGTGTTATGTTTTGAGATGTGTGTTGATGTTTGGCTTGGAGTCCTGAGGGCTCGGATGATTTTGAAAATTGCTGGTGTGAATAGGTGTTGCATGTCTTGCATTTGCGAGACATTTGTCGCATTTGCGATATTAGGCTAATTCTGATAGGTTCGCATTTGCGAACCCTGTGTTTGCATTTGCAAAGGGGATACGGGCATAACAGTGATCACATTTGCGATCATTTTTATTGCTCTTGCGATGGTCAAATGTTCGTATTTGCGATGTCAGTAGGAATGTCTGGAGTTTCAGCTTTGCGATATTTTCTTTGCATTGCGAACCCCAAGTCGTATCTGCGACACCTACGACTGGACAAAAAGCTGAGGGACGGGATTTTTAGTCTCATTTTCACATCTTTGAACCCTAGAATCGGTATGAGGCTATTTTTGGAGAGGTATTTTCATCTATAATCATTGGGGAAGTGATTTTGTTCAATTTCCAACTATTTCACAGGATTATATGTGAGTTTTAGCATCAAAATTATGAGAATCAAAGTGAAATTTTGAGAAACTTTGACTATATTTGAAAAATGACAATTTGAGTTTTGAGAGTCGATTTGGACTCGGATTTTGAAACATAACACATATATAGACTCGTGTGGTTATGGATAGTCAGAATCTACCCTTAGGCTCGGATTTTACCGGGTAGGCCCGGGGTTGACTTTTGTTAACATTTGAACAATTGTGCAACGATCATAGATTTAATTATTATAATTGATTTCTCTTGCATTATTTAATGTTAATAAGCCAATTTAGGTTAGATTTGAGCCGATCGGAGGTGAATTGTAAAGGAAAAGCTATTTTAGAGTGTTGCTTGAGGGCTTTGGAGGTAAGTATCTTTCCTAACATTATGTGGGGGAACTACCCCATAGGGATTGGTTTGTTTGTACTATTTGAACTACGTGGAAGACATGTAAACGAGTTGACGAGTGTGGACATAACTTGTACATGGAAATTTGACCGGTTTAGACTCTTAGGTCTTATGTATATTACAATAAAGTTGTCTTATCATGTTAAATCCTCCATTGCTAAATTTACCATTACATGTCTTATTTGAAGTTGATTGGTTCATGTTCTACCCTTTATTGCCAAATATACTCTTATATGCCTTAATTGAAATTGTTACCTCTTTTATTGCCATGTTATCCCTTCCATTGTTAACTAATCCTTATTTGAAGTCAATGTTACACGTTATCTCTCTTATCGTTGAGTTGTACTTTTTTGGAATCATTGTTACATGTCTTCTGTCTTGTCGTTGAGCTATTCTTATTTGGAATCATTGTTACATGATATCTCTCCTATTCTTAAGTTACTCTTATTTGATATTGTTGATACTCATTATCTCTCTCATTGTTGAGTTATTCTTTTTTGAAACCATTATTACTTGTCATGTCTTTCACTATGATCTTGATCTTCTGTATCTTTTTGTTTTGTGATTCTTGTGTTGATTTACTTGCCGCACTATCGTGTTATTGTTGTTGTTGTCGTGCTAGTATTGTTGAGTCGAGGGCTAGGTGTGGTTGTGGAATTGGAATTATTTTAAGGAAATTTTGTGGCATATGGTCACATGTGGTGCGAGAAATTATATTTTGTTGGTTATGTTTTTGGCACATGTGATATTGTTGATATGATTGTAGGAGTGTTCGCATGTGAGTTGTTCATGCTATTGTTATTATTGATATTTGTACATGTGGCGTGATAATGCAGACTATATATATATATATGTGTGTGTGTGTGTGTGTGTCTGTGTGTGTGCTCGTGTGTGTGGGGGGGATTACACATATGGCGAGGCAAGGCGGGAATATTATTATGCTCGTGTGGCAAGACAAGGCGGGCATTTACTTTATTGTTGCGCACATGGCGAGACAATGGGCTATGTCAGGATGATTTTCAACGACTTGTGATGGCATGGGGGCGTTGTTATTGATGATATTTTGGTAGTGGTGTGCCTACCTTGTGCTGCAGAAAAGGTGTTGAGTCATGCATAATATAGTTTTTTTGTGTTGGTTCCTATGTGCCATTCGTTGTCTCTGATCTCACTTGATTCAGTCGAGCTGTCATTGTACACTAGCACAAGCATACACCGTAGTTTGTCACTTATGTTAGTCCAGGAATATGAACTTTGATGTTTGATGATCATTTACATATATTATTGTATAACTACCTTCTGTATGAGATATTGTTACTATCGGTGCGTGAGTTGTCCATGCAGTTACATTGTATTGTTATTGCTAGCACGTGAGTTGTCCGTGCAAATATGAGGTATTGATGGTATTGGCACGTGAGTTGTTCGTGCAACACCTGAGTTGTCCCTGCATTTATGTTTTGTAACGTGGGCACAATGCCAAGTGATTAGGGTTCATGACTTGGGACCCGCAAATTGTGGTTATGTTGGTGGTGCCTCGAGGAAATTCTCTTATAAACCTTGTGAGAAAGTAGTTGTTTTATTTAGATATTACTTGCTTTCCCCTGCTTGGTTTCACCGAACATTATCTGTATTCTACTTACCTCACGGCGTATTTACCTGTTGGCTCCTTGTTGTTAATTATAGTATCTAGTTCTTAATGCAAGTGTTGTAACATTATTCTTACCATGTTTAACTCTATATTGTTCCCTACTAGTTTTATAGTGATACTTGCACAGGTTATTATATCTAGTAGGTGTCTTGATTGTTACTCGTCACTACTTTACCGAGGTTAGTCTTGAAACTTATTAGGTACCGTTGTGGTGTACTCATGCTATGCTTTCTGCACATTTTTGACCAGATCCAGGTATATTAGAGCTTGTTGATCATTAGATAACTGATCGGGTATTGTTTTGGATACTTCAAGGTATACCTTTCGCCGTGTTCGCAGGACTTGGAGTCACCCTTTGAAATTCAACTTTGTACTGTTTATTTCAATTCCGGAACAATTGTACTTAGAGATTTTCTAGTAAACTCAGTAGACCTTATAACTTGTGCTAACGATTTTGGATGTCGTATATCTACTTCGGACTATTGGCTTTATATTGAAATTTTTGTTTCATGCTTAACGGTTAATTGGTTAAAATTGGTTACTAATTCATTATGTGTTAGGCTTACCTAGTCTTAGGGACTAGGTGCCGTCATGATTCCTATGGAGGGATTTTGGGTTGTGACAAGTTGGTATCAGAACTCTAGGTTCATAGGTGCTACGAGTCATAAGCAAGTTTAGTAGAGTTTTGCAGACCGGTATGGAGACGCTTGTACTTATATTCGAGAGGCTACAACATTTTTAGGAAAACTTCACTTATTTCATTCCTATCGTGCGAGTTTATTGATTTAAGAGTTTGAGCCTTTGCCATTCTATTCTCTCACAGATGGTGAGAACACGAGCCGCAGTTACAAATGATGTTACCCCGAGAGCTGGTGTTCCTAGGGGCTGGGGCAGAGGCAGAGGTAGAGGCCGGGGAGGAGCACGTGCTACAGATAGGGAGCCTTCCAGAGAAGTAGCTGCGGAGCCACCAATAGCTCTGGTTGGGACTTCAGGCGACTTTTGCGTAGTTCTGAGCATGTTTGGCACATTGGCTCGGGCGGGATTGATTCCGGTTGCACAGTTACTTCACATACTTGGGGAGGAGCTCAAACTTCCGTTGCCCGTACTCCAGAGTAGCGAGTCCACATTGGTGTCACGACCCAAAATCGAACTAGTTGTGATGACACATAACCGAACCCGCTAGGTAAGACAATTAACAATAATCCAATTTAAAATGAGATTTATTGAGAAAATAAATGATAAAATAGCTGAACGTTTTTACAACAACCCAAGGACTGGTAGTACAAATCTTGAGCTTCTAAGACTTAGAGTTTATAAAGTTGGTGTGAAATAAATGCATCATTTGTTCGAGATCTACCTAAACAGATTTATAAATCTAAAGCAACCAAGAACAAGAGGCAGCTATAACCAAAACGCAGGTACATCTTCAATGACAGTTCCCGCCATACAGAGCAACATCGGCTCCAAAATCTGCGCGCAAGGTGCAGAAGTTTAATATGACAACAACCGACCCCATGAACTCAATAATTAACAAATCTAATCTTAGGTTGGAAGTAGAGGCGAGCTCGGAGAAACGGTCAGAGACCAACAGCAATAACCGAAACAAACTCGTAACCATATAATGAAAATATTACATGTAATAACTCAAAAGATTTCATACTCAGCTCATTCACAGTTACAGAAGATAAACATGCTTTTCAGCTATAACAAAAGAACCCAAATCTTTCACCAAAATTTTCAAAACACGAGTATATCAGAAAAACTGTGATTTTTCCAAAACTTTCAACGACAGATAAGATATTTCATTATCATATAGCATGAGGAAAGTATATCACTGTGCCTATATGTAAATATGTATGTCAAGTCATCACTTATCATATACCGTCTAGAATGAGGAATATGCATCTCAATGTACATGTCAAATCATGAATGTCATAATACTGTGTAGCATGAGTAAAAATGCATCTCTATGCCTACATGCCAAGTATGTATGTCAAATGAAAGATTTCACAGAGATAATCTCAGATACCCACAATCTCAGAGTACTCAGTCTACTTGTCTCAAACTCACACACAATCACTCAACACTGTACTATTCCTGCGCTGACTACTGGTACGTCAGACTCCGGAGGGGAAGATCAAGCCCAAGCGCTAATATAAAGCCAACATGGCATGTTGTGGCATGCAGCTTGACCCCATAATAAGTCAATAAAGACTGCTGCGGCGTGCAGCCTGATCCAATAAATGAGCCAATAAGGCATGTTGCGGCATGTAGCCTGATCCCATAAATAGCCAATAAGGCCTGTAGCAGCATGCAGCCTGATCCCATAAATGAGCCAATAAGGCTTGCTTTGGCGTGCAATCCGATACCATAAATAGCCAATAAAGGCCTGTTGTGGCGTGCAGGTTGATCACATAAATATCAAATAAGGCCTGCTGCAACGTGTTGCCCGATGCCATAAATAGCAAATAAGGCATGCTATGGTGTGCAACTCGATTCCATAAATATCACTCATAATCCAGCTCTCAGGCCCCAACTCAGTCATCAATATCTCAAGTCTCAAGGGCTCACAATCTCCTACCACTCAGCTTAAACAATGATAACATGTCATGTATCAATGAATAATGAACAAAGACCGAGATATGATAAGGAAATGAAGAATTATGACTGAGTATATAATTATAGTTGTAGCAGATAACTCAAAACAACAGAGATAGCCTCATTAATTATCAACCGAATAAGCGCATAGCCTAAACATGATTTCTACCATGATTCACAGCTCATATAACCAAACAAGTAGGGAGAACATGGATGTAACAAGATATAACAGCAAAACAAGTCTGGCCATAGTCTAACAGTCAACTAGAATCACGATTTCCCCGGTGCATGCCCACACGCTCGTCAACTAGCATGTGCATCACCTCAATAATTCTCTTATAACATAGTTCCCAGGGTTAAATACCCTCAAATCTAGTTTAGATATGTTACTTACCTCGAACAAGCCAAATCCGATAACGAGCAAGCCAAACAATACTCTAGAAATGCCATCCGCGTGTATCGACCTCCGAACGGCTTGAAACTAGCCAAAAGCAACTCAAAAACATCAAATAAGGCCAAAGAAACAAACCTAATCGATAAAGGTAGATTATATGATCAAAATCCCAAAGTCAACCAAAAAGTCAAACCGGGGCTCGCACCTCGAAACCCAAAATATGCTAAAAAGTTCGAAACCTTCGAAAATAGAATACTTATAATCACTTGACAAATTTTTGAATCACGATTGTGAAGAAAAAAAATACACTGCCCTAAAATACTCTACGCATTCATAAGCCTACTATGCAAACACGATGCTCATAGGTGCCAACTCTCCACGAACGCGGACTGACCCATGCGAACGTAGAATGACCCACGCGAAAGCAGACTGACCCATGCGAAGACAGACTAAGAAATCACCAGTTCCCAGCTCTCAGCTCAGCTCTATATGAACGTGATGACTCATATGCGAACACGTACTATAACCAACACAAAAATACGCAAACACGGTCTTCCAATCGTGACCGCGATGAAGAAAGTGCACAACACCAGATTTCCTCTATGTGATCGCATCTCCATCATCATGATCACGATGAACAATTGGGGAATCAAGAACCATCAATGAAAATATGAAGAAAAATGGTCCGAAATCAATCAGAAACACGACCGAGCCCCTCGAAACCCTGTCAAAACATACCAACATGTCTCAAATATAACAGGGACCTATTTGAGGACTCAAATCACACATAACAACATCAAAACCACGTATCGCAGCTCAAATCGAACTTAATGAACTTTTGAATATTGCACTTTCAAAACTCGTGTTGAACCATATCAAATCAACTCGGAATGACCTCAAATTTTGCACACAAGTCCGAAATAACACAACAAAGCTATTCCAATTCCTGGAACCACAATTCGAAACCGATATCAGCAAAGTCAATTTTCGGTCAAACTTATGAACATTCCAATTCTTCAAATGCCAACTTTCGCTAATTAGTGTTGAAACCTTCTAGAATTATCCAAACACAAATACGGTCATGCGCAAAAGTCCAAAATCACCATCCAAACTGAACAGAAATATCAAAATTCCGATCCGAGGTCAAATATACAAAAGCCAAAATTGGTGAACTCTTCCAACTTAAAGCTTCCTAGTTGAGAATCATTTTTCCAAATTATTCCCGAAACAACCAAAAATCAAAACCGACGATTAACGCAAGTTTAATACATCCAAAGCTACTCAAGACTTCAAAAAGCTGAACAGAATGAAAATGCTAAAAACGACTGATTGGGTCGTTACAATTGGTCAAGTTTCGGGTGTCATGTCAGCACAACCTGTTATTCCGGTTCATCTTGAGGTTAATCCAGGGGCATCCGAGGAAGAGCAGTTGAGACTTGAGAGGTTTAAGAAGTATCGTCCTCCTACTTACCGTGGCTTAGCTACCAAGGATGCACTAGATTTTCTAGAGAAGTGCGACTGTATACTCCGCACCAAGGGTATTGTATAGATGAGTAGAGTTGCTTCTACGATGATTCTGTTGTCCGGAGTAGCATCTCAGTGATGGAAAGTTTATGAGGAGGGTAGATCACCAGATGCAGCGCCACCCACTAGGGCTTTGTTCTTAGAGGTGTTTTTGAAAAAGTTTGTTCCCTAAACCCTCTAGGATGCATGTCGCACAAAGTTTAAGAAGCTATATTAGGGCATTATGATAATGTCAGAGTATGCGAGATTTAGTGAATTATCCCATCACGCACCTGATTTGGTTTCTATACTTAGAGAGCGAGTGATGTGCCGGGTAATTTTGGCACATTTTGATACTATTTGCTTAAAGTTTAACTTGTTTTACTTGCTAATTCTCATGATACTTATGTAATTTTAGTGTATTTGCAGCATAACGAGTGTAAGGACCCAGAAGGAAGAAAAGAGTTAAAAATGTTAGCTGAAGACAAGAAAAGAAGTGAAAAGCATCGCAAGTACAAGTATGCGGTCGCAAACTGAAAATGCGAACCACATATTCCACAGGCAGATCGCATTTTAGGACAGAACTCTAGGCCAATCTTCATGTCGAGAATGCGGTCGCAAATGCGACCGCAAAACAGGAATGCGAACCGCGAAATAGCCAGGTGCAATCGCAAACACAAACAGAGTTTTGGGTGAAAATCAGAGTGGAGAATGCGATCGCATATCGTGATCGCATAATCAACCTGCGAACCGCGAATCAAAACGCGATGGGAGCATAATTTTCTGGTGGAGTTTGCGACGGACGATGATGATTTGCGGTCCACATTTCTATTCTACGACAGAAATGCGGTCCGCATTTTTACCACAGGGGCAAATCAGACCGAAATTCGCCTCGGGTTTTGGGCCTCAATAAATAGGTTTTATAGGATTTTGTGAGGGGAGTCTGGTCAGAACTTAGAGTACAAAGTACGACAATTGACTATTCTGAATTCTTAGAAGCTTTTGGGGATCAAATACCTTCTATTTTTGTAGTATGATGTCAATTATTCTTCATTGTTCTTTAATTATTAGCATGTATAGCTAAACTCAAACGCTGAGGTTGTGAACCCTAGATGAGTAGATTGTTGTTGAGATCTTGATATTGAATTCGATTTCGAAGGAATCTTGATATTTATTTATTTCTTGTTCTTCAATTAATTGTTAGTGGTTGCAAACATTAACGAATGCCAATTAACTCTAACTTATCTTGGAAAAGTGAGATAGAGTTTGGTAGAAATAAATAACAAAAACTCAAGGCTTTAAACCTTGTTTAACAAAATCTCTTAGGAATAAGTAGGTTTAATTTGGCGCTTAATTGGTTGTTCTTAAGCTTGACTCTTTTGTATTCGGGAGAATCGTAGAGAGGATACATTATCCAAATATTGGGAAATATTGGGTAGTAAAATAAACATCAATTGCATATCAAGAAAGGTATTCAACATTAATATCAAGAACATTCTACTACATTAAGGGGGGCAAAACCTTGGTCTCTTAAATTCATATTTTTCACATTCATACTATAAAAATTAGTTTTCAGTTTTCGTTTACTTATATATTCAACACTTTATTCTATTTGACGTACTTGATAGAATTATAACTTAGTCAAGTATTACATTAATTAGACAATAGTTTCACACCTATTCTGTGGGATTCGACCCCAACCTTGTTGGGTTACTATATTTGACATCGATTGCAGACACTATTATTAAGGTGTAATTTGAGCGAATCAAATTTTGGTGCTGTTCCAGGGGAATACGGTCTTGAAATTTCTAATTAGTGTATACTTTACTATACGTCTAATTCCACTTGATTACGCTGTTTGTTTTGGTTGTTGTAGACAGGAAGACATGTCGGACCATGAAGATGATGTGGAGGTGGAGCAGGAAGAATATCCTTTTGCAGATATTGAAGAATATATAGAGGATACAAACGCTATAGTACCTCCGGCTATAGGTGTTGCTATGTTGAAGGTGGAACATGGACTAATTCTGATGCTGACCATATTGTGTCAATGGTAATGAAGGCTTAACATATGAAGGGAATCAAGAGGTGGAGCAAAGTGTTAATGTGCAATCTAAACATATAACAGCTGGGTACAAAGAACTTTACCTCAAGGGAACAGAGAGTTATTCATTACTACTAACAGATACACCTAGATTGGAATCTACCTGTGAATTGTCAGTCAGGAGGAGGCACCAGACAATAGGTGATGGAGAGCCGAATGCATTGCTGGCAGAGGAGAATAATAAGATGACTCCAGACTAACAACAGAAAGTCATATAAACACATGTTGATATGGCAGTGGTTCACTACTCTGTAGGCAAACACAATGACACGATAATTGGTAAAACACAGATTCAGCAAGGATTTGAATCCATTAGCACTCAAGAGAACTAGCAGAAGTCAAGTGGAGATGAATTTCAGCTTGCTATGACACCCATCCAAGCAGGTACAATTGAGCCAAGAGACATGGAGTGTAGTTTTGGGGGTGGGCAGACACTACACATTCAATTCAACTGCCCAGTACATTCACCACTGAATGTTACATTGACTTGGTGACACATAATGTTGCACCTATGGAGCTTCAACAACCAACAGGTGAAACGGAGCAATTTGAAGATGAGGGGGAGGCTATATCTACAGCAGGAAACTTTACGACAGTAGCAAGGGAGGCAGATTTATCTCCTAGAGCTGGTTACAAGAGTTGCAAAAAGGGAAGAAAGCAAGGCCAAAATAAAGAGATTCCACACACTTAGAGGATACTGCCTAAAAAGGCAACCTCCACCACCAAATGATGATTAAGATATTAATCTGGAATATAAGGTCTGTCAAAACCCAACAGGCCTTTCAGAGAGTTATTAATCTGCATAGGGAGCATGCATTCTTCATAGTTGCACTAATGAAACCATTCCAGAAAACGAAGCAAATTCAGAAATACAGCAGAAGGCTAGGAATAGACAATGCATATTCAAACATAAATGGCAAGATATAATTGTTCTTAGACAGAGTAGTAGAGTGGGAATTGCTGAATGATACAGAACAATAGGTGATTATCAAGGTCTATCATAAAGACATTGATAAGCACATTATTATGACTTTTATCTACGCTAAATGTTCTTCTCCTAAGAGGCTAGAATTGTGGGACAACTTGTATAATATTGCTAATGACATGGAATTACCTTGGGTAGTTGGTGAAGTCTTCAATGTTATATTGAGTGAGGAACAAAAGATAGGAGGCCTTCAAGTTTACCCCTTAGAATATGAGGACTTCATATTTTGTGTAAATTCAAGTGGATTATTTGATCTTGGCTACAAAGAAAGCCCCTTTTACATGGTGGAATGGAAGACCAAAATGTTGAGTGTATTTTCAAGAGGTTGGACAGGATTTTAGTCAATTTGCCTTTCCATCTTTTTCCCAACATTGAAATGGAACATCTTATAAGAACAGGATCAGATCATGCACATTTGCTGATGATTTGTGGAGAAAACACAACACATCTGGTAAAACCTTTTAAATTCCTAAATTTCTAGACAAAGCATGAGACTTTCAAGGATGTAGTTAGCCAGAATTGGGTAGCAGACTTCATTGGAGATCCATTCTGGATGTTCAGACAGAAGTTGATTAGGGTGAAGATAGCACTTTCTAAATGGAGTAAGCTGACATATGGAGATATATTTAAGCAACTAGCCATTAGAAAAAATATTATTAAAATAAAGAAAATATTGTTTGAGGAAGAACCAACAATTGAAAACAGAATTGTCCTCCAAAAGGCACAGGCATAATTGAAAAGATACTTGACTATTAAGGAGCAGTACTGGCAACAGAAAGCAGGCGTGACATAGTTTGCATAAGGGGATAGAAATACTAGATTCTTTTACAACTTTTTCAATGGAAAGA
The DNA here is from genome assembly GCA_002018475.1 of Nicotiana obtusifolia. Classification (NCBI taxonomy): domain Eukaryota; kingdom Viridiplantae; phylum Streptophyta; class Magnoliopsida; order Solanales; family Solanaceae; genus Nicotiana; species Nicotiana obtusifolia. The sequence continues at coordinate 21,158 of MCJB01040811.1, read as the reverse complement.
GGCAGATTAAAGCTTAATAGGATCCAGAATGGCGATGGAGTATGGATTGAAACACAGGACCAAAACATGAAACTATGATCTTCTAATTAATATTCCTTCAATGGTATATGTGGAACAAAACATGGAACTATGTAGAATACCTACTATAGAAGAGGTAAAGGGAGCAGTATTTTCTTTGAGTGGAGATAGTGCAAGTGGACCTGATGGTTTCATTGGAATCTTCTATCAGGAGCGCTGGGATATAGTAGGTGAAGACATCTTCAACATGCTGCAGATCTTCTATAGTGGAGCTCCATTACCAAAATCAGTAACTCATAAAAATTTGGTTCTACTGCCAAAATAATCTTTGGTTATTTCATTCTTAGACTTATGACAAATAAGTCTTAGTAATTTCATCAACAAGATCATGTCAAGGGTTATGCATGATAGGTTGGAGAAGATTCTTCCTTCTCTGATCTCCTCCAATCAATCTGGTTTTCCTAAAGGAAGGAGTGTCTTTGGGAATATTTTACTTACTCAGGAAATCGTAACTGATATTAGATTAAGGGGGAAGCCAGTTAATGTTGTCATCAAGTTGGATATGGCTAAGGCATATGATAGAGTATCATGGAAATACCTAATTCATGTGCTGAGAAAAATGAAATTTGTCGAGCACTGCATCAACATGATTTGGAATCTACTCTCAAACAATTGGTACTATGTCTTTGTTAATGGACAATCAACAAGGATTTTCAAGTCCACAAGAGGTCTCAAGCAAGGAGATCTTTTATCACCAGCTTTGTTCATCATTTCAGTCGAGGTACTATTAAGATCACTAAATAAGTTGTTTGAAGATAAAAGCTTTAAAGGTTTTGGTATGCCAAAGTGGACTGATTTTTTAAACCATTTGACTTATGCTGATGACACAATCATCTTTGTTTTTGCTGATCCATATTCCATAGAAAAGGTTGTGGAGGTTATCACCCAATATTAGCACACTTCTGGACAGCTTATAAATAGAATAAAGAGTTAATACATCAGGCATGACAAAGTGGCAAGATTTATTTCCTCTACAGTAGGGACACTTACATGATTTCAACAAGGGAATTTCCACTAACGTACCTAGGATGCCCAATTTTCTACACAAGAAGGAGGAAGGATTACTACAATGATGCCATAACAAGTAAAAGCAAAATTGCATTCCTGTAAAGGAAAGCTACTATCTTATGGTGGCAAGGAAACACTTATTACTACTGTCCTTTAAAGTATGCCCACTCATATGCTACCAGTGCTGGACCCTCCTCACAATGTGTTGTAACATTTGCACAAAACCTTTGCAAGATTTTTCTGCAGTAACAAAGAAGAAGGAAGAAGTAGACACTGGGCAAAATGCCTTAACTTAAGCTTACCAAAAGAGGAAGGTGGTCTAGGTTTTAGATCATTATTTGATATATCAAAGGCTTTATTTTCCAAGCTATGGTGGAAGTTCATATCAACTAAGTCCCTTTGGTCAAATTTCATGTGGAACAAGTACTGTAAGAAAGAACTTCCTACTGTTGTTCTATTTAGACAAGGTTCACATGTATGGAAGAAAATGTTAGAAATAAGAAAAGAGGTAGAACATAACATATTATGGGAGATGAATAGGGGTTCTACAAATGTGTGGCATGAAAATTGGACTAGTTTAGGTGCTTTATATAAAGTTTTACCTCAACATTTTCCTATTAATGAAGAACTGCAGGAAGTGGAAGAACTGAGAGAAGAAGACAGTTGGAATGATCATCTTCTAGATAAATCATTCCCTGTAGAAATTGCATAACATATAAGGAAAGAAGTGCACTTCAATAGCGGTGATGATTGCTGGGATTCTCCTAAGCCGATGCCAGCATCCTCAGGGAGATTTATAATGGGAAGTGCTTGGAAGAATATAAGGCACAGGGCACCTAAAAATGCATATATCAACACTATGTGGATTAAAGGTCTTCCTTTTAAAATCTCATTCTTCCTATGGATGTTGTGAAAAGGTAAGATACCAATAGAACAGATGATTTTTGGAGGAGAAATGGTTATATGGTGGTGTCCAAGTGTTGGTGTTGCTTGAATCCAACAGAAGACACAATCCAACATATTTTCCTTAAAAGTGAAACAGCAAACAGGGTGTGGAAAACATTCCTTCAAGCAGCAGGGATTATTGTTAACATGATGTAGGTACATCAAGTTATAAGAGCATGCTGGAAAATACGTTGCTGCCAAAAGCATAAGCCACTAATCCAGGCAATGCCTCCAGTGGTTACATGGGAGCTTTTGAAGAGGAGAAATATAATGAAATATGGAGAATCTGTATCATGCAATAGGGTTATTCATGAGGTCAATAAGACTCTACATAATCTGACAAAGGCAAGATACCCTTGGTGTCACGACCCGAATCCCAAACCTGATCGTGATGGCGCCTCTCGTGAAGAAAAGGCCAGCCAATTCGAACTATAACTTGATTTAAGTAGTTATTACAGTACTTATATATTTTAATAATAGCAAACTGCTGAAACATAGCTAACCATCCCGACAACAGCCCAAACTGGGGTGTCACAATGTCATGAGCAACTAATGAAATCCTAATAATAAGATTACTATTACAATATCTCTAGCACAATTATTTGAAGAAAGTGGAAACAACAAGATAAAAGAGATACGGGGCTGCGGACGCCAACAGCTACCTCGTAGTCTCTGAATCACCACTCTGACAGTTGTAGTCAATGCCTCGGAGCGGAATCAATAACGCCTGAATCTGCACACATGATGCAGGGAGTAATGTGAGTACTTCCAACTCAGTGACTAATACATATAAATAATGACTGAAAGTAAGGAAACATGTAAAGCACAAGGCCATGGATAATGAAGCGGTAAAACATTATTTGAAAACAGTAAATCAGTGAGAAATCAAGCAAAATCTTCCCAGCTCTAGTTACCAGTTGCTACTGTTACCAACTGTAACATCCCTGGACTCAGTATCATTTAAAAATCACGCCCCTCGGGCAATATCACAGAACAGTATCATCTTCGCAGCTCTAGTTACCAGTTGCCATTGTTACCAACTGTAACATCCCTATGCTATATTTCCATATCACAATGGGTACCCTGCGCTCACTAGGGGTGTACAGAGTCAGGGAGGGGCCCCTTACGGCCCAAGCGCTATATCATATCTCGTAGTAGGCGTGCCACCCGATCCCTTTTACATCATATTTCATGGTAGGCGTACCACCCGATCCCTTTTACATCATATCTCGTGGTAGGCGTACCACCCGATCCCTTTTACATCATATGTTGTGGTACGCGTACCACCCGATCCCTTTTTACATCATTTAAGATGTCATTTAAATCTAAAAACTGAGTAAAAGTGACTGAGTTGTAAAACAGTGGAAAACAACATAATTGAGTTCAAATAATGAATCAAAACAATGAGGAAACAGTGATAAATACCCCTGAAAGGTTCAAATAACCGGCGCGAAGCCCAAATATGGAAATCAGCCCAAATTATGATGATATCAAATAAGTTTCAATCAAATATGTAGTAAAATAATCAATCGGGACGGACCAAGTCACAATCCCCAGTAGTAAACGACCTCACGCTCATCATCAAGCGCGTGCCTCACCTCAATATAGCACTACGATGTGCAATCCGGGCTTTCATACCCTCAGAACATCATTTACAATCACTACTCACCTCAAACCGGCTAAATCGTTAGCCCGCGATGCCTTTTCCCTTTGAATTGGCCACCCCGCGCGTCGAATCTATCCAAAATTAGAACTAATATGTCACAATGTGCTGGGGTAACAAAGCCCACGCGAAAACAATCAATAATTACTAAGAAATTCCGAAATTAGCAACACCCGAGCCCCGGGTCCACTTCTAGAAGTTCAGTAATTTTCACATCAACGGGTTCCTTATCTCCCCACGAGTTCACCCATACAAAATTTATCGAATTCCTACATCGGTTCGACCCCCAAGTCTTAAAATCTAAGCTTAGGGTTTTTCCACATTTTTCCCAACTTAAATCACCAATTACATACTAGAATAGCAATAGGTTTGGGTAATTTGACCAAGATTGAGTTAAGAACACTTACCCCGATGTTTTTCTTGAAAATCTTCCAAAAAATCCCTTCAAGATTAGTTGAAATCCGAGTTCTATGGCTCCAACTATATTCAAGATGGCCAAAACTCCTTCTTTTAAGAATTTGTCCAAGAAAATATCTTTGGATATAGTTTTAAGGTTGATTTGCTGTGAACTTGGGGTGTTTGGAGGTGCTTTCTCTTCGTGGGTAATGAAAATGGGTTTTGCATGGTAAATGGGCACTGATTTCTATTTATAAAAGGGTCAAAAATCGAGACAAAAACGCCCCTGTTAGGCCCCAAATGCGATCGCATATCTATCGCATAACAGATATGCGGTCCGCATATTTGAAGCGGCCATTGCAAAGGTAGCCCTAGCCTTCAACGCAATTCAGCACGAAGCATGGTTTGCAGTCCGCATGTCAAGAATGCGACCGCATTCTTGACCGTATTTTTGACGTTGGTTTTTGTCCAGAAATCTGTCTTTGTCTGCGGTCTCAGTGTGGTGAAATGCGGTCCGCATTTCTGACCGCATTCTTGACACGAATCTTGCCCAGAAATCTGTTTGAGTTTGCTATCTCATTGTGAGATATGCGGTCTGCATTTGAGAAATGCGACCGCATTTTGGCTCTGATATTTCTTCAGATTTTCTTTCCGACGATGAAATGGTCCGTTTAACCACCCAAAACTCACCTGAGGCCGTTCGGTCCTCAACCAGATATACCAACCTACCCCATAACATTATTCAAACTTATTCCGACCTTCGAAATGCCCAGAACAACCTATCAACACCAATTTGTGTCGGATTCAAGCCTAAGGATTTCAAAAATCTTCTAAATCGCTCTTTTGACCTAAACCCAACCAACCACGTCCGAATGACCTAAAATTTTGCACGCAAGTCTTAAATCACATATCGAAGCTACAACAACTTTCGGAATTCCATTCCGACCCTTGGATCAAAATCTCGCCTATCAACTGGAAATCGCCAAAATTCTAACTTCACCAATTCAAGCCTAATTCTACACGGGACTTCCAAAACCAATTCCGATCACACTCCTAAGTCATAAATCACCTCCCGAAACTAACCGAATCGTCGGAACTCTCATCCGAGCCTTCTAACTCATAAGTCAACATCCGGTTGACTTTTACAACTTAAACCTTCTTGAAAGAGACTAAGTGTCTCATTTCTTACCAAATCTACTCCGAACGCAAACTATTCAATGTGATTACATAAAACACGGTTAACGAGGCATAATAAGGTAGAAATGGGAAAAATGGAGCGG